>WNGS01002861.1:66418-92806 GCA_020271785.1 Procambarus virginalis | reverse complement strand
ATGCGGGCCGACCTGCCTCAGTTTACTAGAGCTGCCCGCTTAGTGACGATCACACCTATAAGAAATTACGTTTTTCGTGGCGATTTTTTGCTTTTTGAAAATAAAACTGATATCATGCCATGGGTCCCAAGAAAGTCAGTGGTAAGGTTCAACATATGAAAAGACATGTAAGAATGATCATAGAGGAAAAACAAGAGGTCATATGTAACATGAAAATGGTACTAGTGTTGTTGAACTAGCTAGGCAGTACAATAAATCTTCAGAGAAAGAGACGGCGCCATTAGAGGATGTCCTTTCCTCATTAATAAGAAAATGTGTGCAGTATGGGAAGGACTGCAAAGTTTTTACTGAAAAGAATCACTCGGATAAAGCTGTAACAGGCCCATGCATTGATCTTTTTAATGACAATGTGATGCCTCACTACAGACAAGTGTTGGAAGGAAGGGAAAAAACAATCTTCAATGGAACGATTTCTAGTGAGAAAAATCAAGCAGTGAGCCAGAAGCAGGGTCCTAGTGGTATGCAGGAAAAACATGCCAGAGTGTGTACCCAGAGAAGTCCTCGCTGCCTGATGTTATAATGGAAGGGGACTCCCCCCTTTAAAACAGTAATACCTCTTCTCCCTCCTCCTCACCATCTTCCATAAGCCATCAAGAGTCCTCCAAAAAGGTAAGATAAACATATGTACTGTATGTAGTTAGAGAAAAAAAATGTATTCAGGAAATCTTCCTTGGAGATTTCAATTTACCGAGTCTAAGATGGAGAATGGCAAACACAAATATCATAGCAGGGAATGACCCGGGAAATAACCAGCCACAGGTCAGAGAACTTTTGAGATTCTGTGACAAATTCTCGCTCAATCAACAGATTACAGAACCAACTAGGAACGAAAACACACTAGACTTGTTATTCACAAACAATGATGAACTAATCAGAGACATAACAATCTCAGATACTTCATACTCAGACCATAAGCTCATTGAAGTGCGAACTAGCATAAATAACGGTAGTAGATCTAAGAGACCCAACAAGCGAGAAGGAATATTCAATCAATTCAATTTCAACAATAAGAGGATTGACTGGGAAAAAATAAATGTAGACCTTTCAACCATTCAATGGGAGACGGTCTTAAGCGACAAAACTCCCACACAGGGAATAGCTCAACTGACAGCTGAAGCTTACAAGGTCTGCTTGAAGCACGTGCCGGTGAGGAGGGGCAGAAAGAGGAACACTCTAGAAAGAGAACGCAGACGACTGTACAGGAGAAGGAAAAAAATTACGGAAATGCTTCGGCAGACACAACTATCACAAGCAAGGAAAATAAGCCTAAGCAGGGAGATCGAAGAAATCGAACAAACGTTGAAGCGATCATATGAGTCTGAGGAAATGGAATTGGAACAGAGAGCTATACAAGAGATAAGGAAAAATCCGAAATATTTTTTCACATACGCTAAATCAAAATCCAAAACCTCGACCAGTATTGGACCGTTAATTACAAATGAAGGTACGTACACAGAGGACAACAAAGAGATTAGTGAAATTCTAAGAAGCCAGTATGAGGCTATGTTTAGCACACCAATTAACAACATGAAAGTTGATGACCCAGACAGCTTCTTTATGAATGACATTCAAGCTGCAGATAATATAACGGATATTACCACAAACTCGGAAGACTTTGAAAGAGAAATTGACAATATGCCCATGCACTCAGCCCCTGGGCCTGACTCATGGAATTCAATATTCATAAAGAAATGTAAAGTACCAGTAGCGAGAGCACTCAGCGTAATATGGAGAAAGAGCCTGGATACAGGGGAGATACCAGCAGCACTTAAATCTGCAGATATAGCTCCGTTGCACAAGGGGGGGAGTAAAGCCTTGGCAAAAAATTATAGGCCAGTTGCACTAACATCACACATAATAAAAGTGTTTGAAAGAGTGATTAGGAATCAAATTTCTAGTTTTATGGAAAACAATGAATTGCACAATCCAGGACAACATGGATTTAGAGCGGGAAGATCCTGTCTGTCACAGTTACTCAACCACTATGACAAAATCACAGAAGCCCTAGAAGAAAAGCAAAATGCAGATGTTGTATACACAGACTTTGCAAAGGCTTTCGACAAATGTGACCATGGGGTGATAGCTCACAAAATGAGGTCAATGGGAATAACTGGAAAAGTAGGACGCTGGATACTCAATTTCCTGTCGAACAGAACACAAAGAGTAACAGTCAATCAGATAAAATCGAGTCCAAGCGATGTTAAAAGCTCTGTACCTCAAGGTACAGTCCTTGCACCGCTACTGTTCCTTATTCTCATATCTGATATAGACAAAAATACACGTCACAGCTTCGTGTCATCCTTCGCAGATGACACAAAAATCAGCATGAAAATTACCTCTGCTGAAGACATTGAAAAACTACAAACAGATGTCAACAAAGTTTTCGATTGGGCAGCAGAAAATAATATGATGTTTAACAGTGATAAATTTCAGGTACTCAGGTACGGCAAAAATGAGGATCTGAAACATAATACAGGGTACAAAACACAATCAAATCTTCCCATAGTAGAAAAACAGCATGTCAAGGATTTGGGAATAATGATGTCCGACGATCTAACGTTTAGGGAGCATAACCAAGCAAATATCGCATCAGCCAGAAAAATGATCGGATGGATTACGAGAACTTTCAAATCCAGGGATCCCATCACAATGGTTGTACTCTTCAAGTCACTTGTGTTGTCCCGTCTCGAATACTGCTCAGTACTCACTTCCCCCTTCAGAGCAGGAGAGATTGCTGAAATAGAGGGAATACAGAGAACATATACGGCACGCATAGACGAGATAAAACACCTAAATTATTGGGATCGTCTCAAAGCTCTCCAAATGTACTCTCTAGAAAGGAGACGAGAGAGATACCAAATAATATACACGTGGAAAATACTGGAGGGCCAGGTCCCAAATCTACACAGTAAAATAACAACGTACTGGAGTGAACGATATGGAAGAAAATGCAAGATTGAACCAGTGAAGAGCAGAGGTACCATAGGCACAATCAGAGAACACTGTATAAACATCAGAGGTCCGCGGTTGTTCAACGTCCTCCCAGCGACTATAAGAAATATTGCCGGAACAACCGTGGACATCTTCAAGAGAAAACTGGACTGTTTCCTAAGAGAAGTCCCGGATCAGCCGGGCTGTGGTGGGTATGTGGCTCTGCGGGCCGCTCCAAGCAACAGCCTGGTGGATCAAACTCTCACAAGTCGAGCCTGGCCTCGGGCCGGGCTTGGGGAGTAGAAGAACTCCCAGAACCCCATCAACCAGGTATCAACCAGGTATCAGTATAAAATGCATTTGAAAGTTAATATTTTGGAGGATGGGGGAACGGATTAATTCAATTCCCTTTATTTCTTATGGGAAAAATCGCTTCGACTTACGATCTGTCTCTGGAAACGGATTATCATCGTAAATCGTGGCCCCACTGTATTTCAGAGGCCATCACTTGTGAGAAAGCCCGGGTATTGCACGAAGACCTTGTAAAGAAAACCCCTAGAACGAGTGCAGATACGATAGACTTTAAGGCAAGCAGGGGATGGTTTGACAAATTTAAAAATAGGAGTGGTATTATAGTGTTATGAGGCATGGGAAGGATGCCAGCTCAGACAAACTAGTGGCTGAAAGATTTATTGAAGAATTTAAAGAGTTTGTAGAGGCTGAGGAATACCTACCACAACACGTGGTAGGTATCAGGTGATACAGTACCCCATAAAAGGCTGTTAAAAAAGTTGGAGCAACAGGCAGGAGTAAAAGGGAAGGTGCTCCAGTGGATAAGGGAGTACTTAAGCAACAGAAAACAGCGAGTAACAGTGAGGGGGGAGACATCAGAGTGGCGAGATGTCACCAGCGGAGTCCCACAGGGCTCAGTACTTGGACCCATCCTGTTTCTAATATATGTAAACGATCTTCCGGAGGGTATAGACTCATTCCTCTCAATGTTTGCTGACGATGCAAAAATTATGAAAAGAATCAAGATGGATGAAGATAGACAGAGACTACAGGATGACCTACATGACTACAGGATAAACTGGAGGAATGGTCTAGAAAATGGCTGCTAAAGTTCAACTCAGGAAAGTGTAAGGTGATGAAATTAGGCGAAGGGAGCAGGAGGCTGAACACAAGGTATCATCTGGGAGGTGAAATCCTGCACGAGTCAAATAGAGAGAAAGATTTGGGGGGTTGATATCACACTGAACCTGTCCCCAGAGGCCCACATCAAAAGAAAATCATCAGCGGCATATGCTAGACTGGCCAACATAAGAACTGCCTTTAAAAACTTGTGTAAGGAATCTTTCAGAATCCTGTATACCACTTATGTAAGACCAATCCTGGAATATGCAGCTCCAGCCTGGAGTCCATACCTAGTTAAACACAAGACAAAGCTAGAGAAGATTCAACGGTATGCCACCAGGCTCGTCCCGGAACTGAGAGGAATGAGCTACGAGGAAAGGCTAAAGGAGCTGAACCTCACATCCCTGGAAAACAGAAGAGTAAGGGAGACATGATAACCACCTACAAAATTCTCAGGGGAATTGACAGGGTGGACAAAGACAAACTCTTCAGCACGGGAGGGACACGAACAAGGGGACACAGGTGGAAACTTAGTACCCAGATGAGCCACAGAGACGTTAGAAAGAATTTTTTCAGTGTCAGAGTAGTTAATAAATGGAATGCTTTAGGCAGTGATGTGGTGGAGGCTGACTCCATACACAGTTTCAAATGTAGATATGATAGAGCCCAGTAGGCTCAGGAATCTGTACACCAGTTGATTGACAGTTGAGGGGCGGGACCAAAGAGCCAAAGCTCAACCCCCGCAAGCACAATTAGGTAAGTACAATTAGGTAAGTACGTGTTTAACTGTGATGAGACAGGACTGTTCTGGAAAAGATTGCCTACGAGGACATACATTACCCAGGAGGAGAAGTCATTGTCCGGACCCAAGCCTATAAAAGATAGGTTTACACCTGTGCTGTGTGGAAATACAAGTGGAGATTTCAAAATTAAACCCTTGCTTGTGTATCATTCTGAAAATCAAGGGTTTTCAAACAGTATAAAGTGCAGAAAATCCAAATGTGTGTAATGTGGAGGGCTAATAATAAGGCATGGGTGACAAGGATTTTTTTTTACGGAGTGGGTGAATGATGTGGTGTGCCCTGCCATACAAAAATATCTGCAAGAGAAAAGTTTGCCACTCAAGGCCCTGCTTCTCCTCGATAATGCTCCAGCTCATCCTCCAGGCTTGGAAGATGAATTGTTGAACAGATACAGTAATTTTCTCACAGTAAAGTTCCTACCTCCTAACACCACTCCTCTAATTCAGCCTATGGACCAGAAAATCATAGTGAATTTTAAGAAACTTTATGAAAGGGCACTTTTCCGGAAATGTTTTGAAGTGACTGAAGCCACAAACCTTACCCTCAAAGAGTTCTGGAAACACCATTTTAACATTGTAGTGCTTTAAAACTCGTTGACAAAGCCTTGCAAGAAGTGACTCAAAAAACCCTGATCTCTGGCAGGAGAAAATTGTGGCCTTAATGTGTGCCAGAACTAGACTTTGAGCCTGAACAGGGGTTTGAGCCTGTAAAATGAAGTGCCTATTGTCGAGGAAATTGTTACTCTGGGCTGGAAAATGGGCTTGAAATTAGATGATACTGATGTGGATCTTGAGGTTATCTTGAGGTTATCTTGAGATGATTTCGGGGCCTTTTTTAGTGTCCTTGCGGCCCGGTCCTCGACCAGGCCTCCACCCCCAGGAAGCAGCCCGTGACAGCTGACTAACACCCAGGTACCTTAAATTTTACTGCTAGGTAACAGGGGCATAGGATGAAAGAAACTCTGCCCATTGTTTCTCGCCGGCGCCTGGGATCGAACCCAGGACCACAGGATCACAAGTCCAGCGTGCTGTCCGCTCGGCCGACCGGCTCCCAAGTTGGTGGAAGAACACAACGAAGAACTGACCACCGAAGAACTCTAAGCCCTTCAAAAGGAGAAGCAAGAAGAGGCAGCTGAGGATATTTCTCCAGTGGAGGAGGATGAGGCACAAGAGGATGCCCCTTCTGCAACAATTAGGAAGTGGTGTCAGATGTGGGAAGAAATGCAAACTTTTATTAAAATGACTCACTCAGAGAAAGCTGTAGTAGGCCATTGCATTAATCTTTTCAATGACAATGTGATGCCTCACTACAGAGACATCTTGTGAAGAAGGTAAAAACAATCTTCAATGGATCGTTTTGTTGTGAGAAAATTGAGCAGTGAGCCACAACCAGGACATAGTAGTATGCAGGCAAAACATGCTAGAGAGTACACACCAGAAAAATCTTTACTGCCTGATGTTATAATGGAAGGGGACTCCCCTTTCAAACCATAACACCTCTCCTCCATCTTCCATACGCCAACAGCAGTCATCAGCAAGGGTAAGTAATAACTTGAACATAGTTTTGTAGTGTAGATTTTGATGAATTAGTTATAATATTTAGTTTGAAGTGAGGTTTTTGGGTAGTCAGGGATGGATAAATTCATTTCCCATTATTTCTTATAGGGAAATTAGCTTCGGTTTACGAGTTTTCGGGTTACAAGCCATCTCCAGGAACGAATTGAAGTCTTAAACCGAGGTACCCCTGTACAAGGAGAAGATGAAGAACTCAATTCTATAACTGAACACTGGGGCTGTTCAATATTAGGGAACTGAACATTCACACAGTCCAACCTAGCATGAACATTAGTATAGCCAATATGCACTTACTAAGAAACACAACAATGTGTAGTATAAAGGTAGGAAATGCATAAATATGCAAGGAAAAGACCTTAAATATAGTACAAGCACTGGTAGCTAGGGACAAGGTAGCAGTTCAGTAGTCGTAGCTCAGTCAATTAAGGCAGCGTCTGGGATCCTCTCGGACGTAGGTTCGAAACCTCGTCACGGCCCTTGTGGATTTGTTCATTTGATGTATCACGCTATTGTGATTTCTGTGTGTAATTGTGTAGTGTGTGATATAATCTTTTTTTAGAAGGTGGTGGAGGCCAAAACCGTCAGTAATTTCAAAACATTATATGACAAAGAGTGCTGGGGAGACGGGACACCACGAGCGTAGCTCTCATCCTGTAACTACACTTAGGTAATTACACTTAGGTAATTACAAGAGAGTATAATCAATATGCGGAACTAACAAGACCTAGGTAGCAATTGGTAACTGAATGTACATGATTAGCCATATATACAGAGACTCCAATGTATATATAAGGATGCAGCCAGGCACTGTATGGCAGTCAATGAATCAGTGTCCAGATAGCATTGAATGAGTCAATAAAGGAGTGCCCAGAGGTAAGAAAAGATCAGTCACTGAAAGACAAAACATAAGTTTCTAAAATACAGGGCTGTGCCCCATAGGGTAACAAAGAACAATCTATACGGGCATAGTAAGCTCACGTTAAGATGCATGCAAATTGGCCAGTCAACACGCTACAAACAACACCCAACACTCACCCAAAAACCGAAAACCAGCACGTGGCTGACAATGTCACCTGACCGTTGTGACGGTGTTCCCCCCCCCCCCTTATATTTCTCCCACGCCAGCTGTTAGAGTCATATCCACTTTACCCGAACGTTCTCTACGTTCCGGGGAACAATTTGACATACTGTATGTGGGAGCATGAAGTGTTCTCACGTTGGCGAGAAATTAGTTAAAGAAGAGTATTTAGGCCAGTGGCTTAGGCCTTTTTGGACGCCAAGATGGCGCCGGCCCCTATGTTCTCCCGCCAAAACGTTATGACGTCAGAGGCACCAGACTGGTCAAGAACGGTGACGTAGTACAGGGAGGCAATGAGAAACGCCCCTGGCAAGTATGACGTCACGAGTGGAAGGGGGTCCAGGCAGCGCGCCCCGTGGCGCCAAGAGTTTTGACATGACACTTCGAGGAGGTCGGACGTGTGACGAGGGGGTCCTGCCAGTCTAACAGTTTTTGCCCCCTTTGGTGGATATACGCATCACCAGTGGTCTGCAAGCACCCTGTGAGGTCTTCCTGAACTCCGTGAGTCGGACGGAAGAAGGAATTGACGAAAAACGAGCAACAAGTGCTCCAGTGACAGGTGCTTAGCAAGAGTGAAGTCAGGGCAGTGACATCTGGGATGAATGACAGCTTCACCAGTCGGGTGATGACGTAGCGGCTGGGCCAATCCACTGTGAGGAAGGAAAAGAAACTAGCTGGGAATATGAACGACTGCAGCCGAGAGAAAGGACTGCAGACGTAGATGTGAGGAGAAGTCGACGGCCAGGAGACCGACTCCAACCCTTCAAGAGGTTGTGGAGGAGCACGGAGAAGACGCGTTTTTGAGTGTTGGTTGGGTTCCTGGAGAGAGCATCAGTGTGTGTGTGGGGGTGTTCCCTACAATGAGTTTCCTACAATAAATAAATAAATAAATATATATATATATATATATATATATATATATATATATATATATATATATATATATATATATATATATGGAAAATCCACAGAGAAAAATGAAAGGAGGTAACGTTTCGACTTTGTTAAAGCCTTTGTCAAACCAGACTGACCAGACTTTGTCAGTCTGGTTTGACAAAGGCTTTAACAAAGTCGAAACGTTACCTCCTTTCATTTTCTCTGTGGATTTTCCGCATAAAATGATCAGTGTTTTGTGATCGTCAATTGCATATATATATATATATAAATGTACCATTTATTAGTGTAAGGCCGTGTGCCCAGTATTGCCTCGTTATTATAAATATTGATGAAGTGATCTATATATATGCTGGAGTTATTGAATGGTATATTCATGTGTATAGTGGTTTACTGTATTTATTGCCAGTATAGTGATTTACTGTATTATTGCCAGTATAGTGATTTACTGTATTTATTGCCAGTATAGTGATTTACTGTGTTTATTGCCAGTATAGTGATTTACTGTATTTATTGCCAGTATAGTGATTTACTGTGTTTATTGCCAGTATAGTGATTTACTGTATTTATTGCCAGTATAGTGATTTACTGTGTTTATTGCCAGTACAGTACAACCTCGATTCAACGTACTATATGGGACCGACCCCAGTTCGTTGGAGCGTGGATTCGTTGCAAGGGGTGACCTTCAGTAGGCGTACGCATCAGTGTCTCTTTTTTTTCTTGTAGACAATAAAAATGCATTATCATATTATATACTTTACCTCTATATATTACTCTAGTAATAAATACTGTGTTACATTTGTTATTTACCTTATTGTCCTTCTTGAAGTCTCATGGAGTNCCTCAGAGAGGCACGAGAAGCAATGGCCTATTGAAACTCCCCTGTGGATGGGAGCATTCTATGTCTGCCATTGACCGGGATGGGCACCCAGAAAGGTAGGGGCCCCAAAACAAACCCCTATTCTGGTGAAATTATTGCTACCGAAAGCCGAATGAGTGGACAGAACTCCCCAAACAAAATTATCAAACTAGCTTGACGTCATAACGTCGCCATGCCGCCGTCTGCGCAACCCCCCTCCCTAGGAGGGGGAAGGGGAGCCCCAGACCATCCGCACTGGTGATCCATCTAGCAGTTCTTAGGCCCGGAGGAAGGGAGGGATGCCGGGAAGCTTCCGGGACTCACCCAGAAAATGGCGTTTCATTACATTCAACGCTGGTTTCCTGGGGAGAGCCCAGTTGGCTCCCTGGAGCTACCTCACCACAGATAAGGAAAATAGGGAAGGATCCGGGAGGCAGACGCCACGCGCCCTAACCTAAAAAAAAAAAAAAGACCACAGACGAAACAAAGACCCTGCAGACCCCAAACCCCGAACTGGAACGAAGGAAGAAAGGAAAAAAGGACAACGAAATCGTGTCCACGAACCCAGAGGCCAAGACGGGCAGAGAACAGTGAAAAAAACGCAACTGAACAAAGGAAGCACCACCCCCCGGCCCGACCAACCAAGCAGCAACCCAAGGACCAAAACGAGGAAAAGAAAATAGACCACCCAGGCCAACGACCAGGATGGCACCAGAAACTCAAGAGCAGGCCGGAGGTGAAATAATGCCCAAGACAACAAGCAGAACGGAGCAGAAGGAACAGCAACTCCGAACGCAAGCTGGAGCGGCTCCGCCAGCACCACCCAATACGAGGCAACAGTACACAGTCCCAGACGACGGTCCCGGAACAATCCCGAAGTGAAGACAAGCCAACCCTATCAGAGACCGAAGGACCCTTCGCAGTGATAGGAAAACCGAAAGGACCGCCAGGAAAACCACACACCACCCCCAAGACGAAACACGCAGGTGGGAGACCAACAACGAACCCACCAGTGCCGACACAAGGAATGAGAAACGAGACAGAAACCGAGACACGAAAACTTGAGGGGAAGAACGAATCAGCCCTGTACAGAGCTGGACCAGTCTACAAAAAGAGGAGCCGCTGGAAGACCCACCTGACCGGAACCGTGGAAATAGTAGGTCTTGCCAAGGCAGGCAAAAACCAAAAGGAACAGCCACCAGGGAAACAAGGAACCCAATCCCAGCAAGCCGAAAATGAACCAACCCAGGCGAGCAGAAATGCCTCGTCCAGGAGGAACCTCCCCATCCCCCAGGACCCCTGAAGGTCCAAGGCCAAACACCAAGGAGCCAGGGGCCCAGGTAGAGGACAACGAGGAAAATGAGCACCACGAACGAAAGCACAAAACGCGAATAGAAAAACAGTGACCCCGCAACCCAAAGGAGCAGCATAACCAGCTCCAGCAGGGAAGAATGACCCATGCGTCCCCGAGGTATCCATGAGGAGAACTACGCAGGACGTGAACTGCAGGAAAGCAAACACACACGTTCCGGAAAAGTAACAAAAGCCGGAGCCAAGACCGGAACCCAGGTACCTGTCCCAAGAAAAGGAACCAGTAGAGCAGGAGCGGCGGACCGAAAGTCCACAACTCCCCACAGACAGTGAAACACCGAAGCCTGCAGCGAGATACAAAGAAAAAGTGAAGGAACCCAGTACCAAAACGGAACACCGGGGTAGTCCAAAAGCAGGGAACTAAACATGGACAGAGGCCCACCTGAGAACCCAACATCAGGAAAGTCAATAAGCACCGACCCAGATACACGGTCAAGTGTAGTACAGGAGGAGGAAAAACGAAAATAGGCAAGAAAAACCCCGAAGACGGACCAAGGAGCGGCCAGGAATACAATGCACACGACCAACCACAAAATGTGGAGTGGAGGGCGTACATACCCGAGGGACATCATGAATATCAGGGGTGCAGCCAGGCACCAAAGATAGGCAAGGAATGAGTGTCCAGAGATCAGAAACCAAGCAATGAAGGACACAAACAAGACCGAGGGAAGGAAGGAGTGTCCAAAAATAGGGGAAAAACCCAGGTGCCAACAAACGAAACCAAAAGTAGCGAAATGCGGGACAGAGCCCCACAGGACAACAAAGAACAAGGTACACGGACAAAGGAAAGTCACTGAAGACACACTCAAGGTGTCCAACAAAACACACAACACCTAACACCCCAGTTAGGAACCTTAGATGCAACCCTGCCAAACGGGGAAGTAACAGAGTAAACAAGAATGGAGCAGTGACCAAGAGTGAGACATGCACAAGGGGACACAGGAGGAAGCTCAGTGCCCAAATGAGCCACCGAAATGAAATAGAACCTGATCAATGTCAGAGGAGATAGAAATTGGAATGCACGAGGAAGCAATGTGGTGGAGGCAGACTCCACCCACAGGAGCAAACATAGATAAGATTGAGCCCAGTAGGCTCTGGAAACTGCACACCAGTCGACCGACAGGAGAGAGGTGGGACTCAACCCCCGCAAGCACAACTAGGCAAAACCTAGTTTTGCCACCCCACCAAAAGTCAAGAACCAGCAGCAGGCCGACAGAGGCGCCAGACAGGACAATCTCACCTGCAGAGCAGACACACGACAGCACCACAACACAGTCGAGCCAAGTAACATACCAGGAGCATCGCTAGGGGTGTGCTCGAATGCCATGCGAACGAGAGGCAGGAGGCATTGTATGTACTGTTACCTGAATAAAAATTGGAAGTCCAAGGTGAAATATGTCCAGAGGCACGCGTCCAGCACAAGACGAGGAGCAGTACAGAGGGAGAAGTGGCGCCACTCCAAACCACCCCACACCTGGAAGTAGAGGAAAGAATGAAGTGATGTCCCCATATATAAAATCCAGAACACCCCCAGCATTTAGAGGGCTACACCTGGAGAGAGAAAACGAGCAAGAAGCCACAGAAAACCGCGATAAATGATACAGAACACACGAGCACACCACCCAGAAACAAAATGAACACCCCGGCCCCAGCGCGCGAGGTACGAAATGCACCACCTGTCTACCGGTTGGCGTGGCTCGTACACCAGGCGGACACACATCGTATATGCACATAACGTACAGACACATCATATACACACATCGTACAAACACCAGGAAGGTGTACGTAACGAAGACGAATGTCGAAACTGGAAGTAGAGACGATGCGAGTCAACCAACTAGTCCAAAAAAGGACCAGAGGGAAACCTCACAGGAAGTCAACAGACGTCCCAATAATATGGGAAGGCACGAAGAGGTCGCGAAAAACAAGAACCACAACAAGCAAGCACAAATGCACTGAGGTACATATGGACAAAAAGACACCCATGAGCAAGGGACATGCAGGGGATCCCGAGACGAAGGGAACAGTGTCGCGACGTAAGTGCGAAAAGGGTGAGGAAAAGGGGGCGAAACACACCCCCAAGAACGACGGGACTGACACAGCCGAAAGGACACAGAACCGAACCCAGGGAGGGGTAAACCCGAAACCAACAGGGAACACAGGGGGGAAAGAACAACCCCACTCTGAAGTTGTTCCTCAGAGTGGGATTGTTCTTGTTCAGAGGCCAGCTCCTCACCAAGGGTACAAAGACCCAAGAGGGGCAAAACGGGGCCCTCCCAATCCCGGAACCTCTACGGCAAGACCTGGGGCCGAGCCGCACTCCCAAAGCCCCAGCATTACTGTACAAGGAAAAGCCGGGGCAGCCGTACAAACACTAAGGAAGGGAGCCCACTAGTCAGACCCATACAGAACACCTGGTGGAACAGACTCGAATGCCACCGCCGCCACCCCGGAAGAGGAAAACCCCCCGAGACCGCCCGAGTCTCAACCCAACCAGACCCCGCTCCAACCCCGAAACCTGCCTACGGTTCGGAGCCGGAAGCAAGAGAGGAAGTGTGCAGAACAGAAGGGGAAGGACGAGGAGCGGAAGGAGCCAGAGCCGAAGCGACCCCCTTCCCCAAGTCCGGACCCCAACAACCAAAACGGGGCAGCCTTGGGGCATCCAGGGCCGCAACCAACCAAGAGCGCTGCAGCAACCTACACCTAGCAAGCAACGCCGCAGCCGCCTGCACCTGATTATCATGACCAGTGGCCTGGGTGAGCAAGAGCACGTACCGACAACACCCGTCGCACGACTCCAGGTCATAAAGGCACAACCAGTGAGTGTCACCCTGAGACACGGGAACAGATCAACCATCAAACTCGCAATACGCGAGGAGGGGACTCCGGGGACACATCCATAGGACCACGGATATAAAATATTGGAAAAAATAATTAAAACTAAATGGGTAGAACACCTGAAGAGAAATGAAATAATATCAGACAGACAGTATGGTTTTCGATCTGGAAGATTCTGTGTATCGAATTTACTAAGTTTCTATGATCGAGCAACAGAGATATTACAGGAAAGAGATGGTTGGGTTGACTGCATCTATCTGGACCTAAAAAAGGCTTTCGACAGAGTTCCACATAGGAGGGTGTTCTGGAAACTGGAAAATATTGGAGGGGTGACAGGTAAGCTTCTAACATGGCTGAAAAATTTTCTGACTGATAGAAAAATGAGGGCAGTGATCAGAGGCAATGTATCGGACTGGAGAAATGTCACAAGTAGAGTACCACAGGGTTCAGTTCTTGCACCAGTGATGTTTATTGTCTACATAAATGATCTAACAGTTGGTATACAGAATTATATGAACATGTTTGCTGATGATGCTAAGATAATAGGAAGGATAAGAAACTTAGATGATTGTCATGCCCTTCAAGATGACCTGGACAAAATAAGTATATGGAGCACCACTTGGCAAATGGAATTTAATGTTAATAAATGCCATGTTATGGAATGTGGAATAGGAGAACATAGACCCCACACAACCTATATATTATGTGAGAAATCTTTAAAGAAGTCTGATAAAGAAAGAGATCTAGGGGGTGGTTCTAGACAGAAAACTATCACCTGAGGACCATAAAGAATATTGTGCGAGGAGCCTATGCCACGCTTTCTAACTTCAGAATTGCTTTTAAATACATGGATGGTGATATACTAAAGAAATTGTTCACAACTTTTGTTAGGCCAAAGCTAGAATATGCAGCGGTTGTGTGGTGCCCATATCTTAAGAAGCACATCAACAAACTGGAAAAGGTGCAAAGACATGCTACTAAGTGGCTCCCAGAACTGAAGGGTAAGAGCTACGAGGAGAGGTTAGAGGCATTAAATATACCAAAACTAGAAGACAGAAGAAAAAGAGGTGATATGATCACTACATACAAAATAGTAACAGGAATTGATAAAATCGATAGGGAAGATTTCCTGAGACCTGGAACTTTAAGAACAAGAGGTTAAACTAGCTAAACACAGATGCCGAAGAAATATAAGAAAATTCACTTTCGCAAACAGAGTGGTAGACGGTTGGAACAAGTTAGGTGAGAAGGTGGTGGAGGCCAAGACCGTCAGTAGTTTCAAAGCGTTATATGACAAAAAAGTGCTGGGAAGATGGGACACCACGAGCATAGCTCTCATCCTGTAACTACACTTAGGCAATTACACTTAGGTAATTACGGAGCCCCTGTGGGTTTTTCAGGGCCCTTAGCCGTGGGTACACGCTAAGGGAAGCCCAGGCAGGGCACCGTGAACCGGCGCCCAAGTCTACCAAACAAACTTCTAAAAGCTGAACCCCCGGGATGTGTCCACTCATGGGGGCCAAGCAGGGAGAACCACCAACAGAAAATATCTAAATAAAAACACCTAGAACAGCAAAACAAAAACAAAAGAAAAACCCTGCAAGAGGACAACGTACCCAGGCAGAACAGGGCCGACCGCTGTTACTGGTGAAAACTAGCTGTGCAGTACCCCGCGCCCTACCAGTGATGAAAACTACCACCTACCCAGAGACAAACCAGGGCAACAAAACCCCAGCCGACTCCAAGGGCGGCCCAGTAACCGAGCAGTAAAGGACACAGTGGAGGTAGAACCCAAGGTGACTTGTGGAAGGTGGCCCCAAGCCCCAAGGGAAGTACTTACAGGGCACCTAGGAAGAGAGCCCCTAGGCGCATGCAGCCCGAGTACCGTGAATCTCACTCCTGGTCCACACCCCACTGGTAGCGAGTCCACACCACATAGCACAGAACTGAACAAAAACCTGAGCCAGAGGCACTCGACCGGCCAGTAATTCCATCAGCCAAGAACTGCCAGTTGGATCGCCAGCGTGGATGGTCTGGGGCTTTCCCCCTTTCCCCTCCCAGGGAGAGGGGGGGGGTTGCGCAGATGGCGGTGCGGTGACATGATGACATCATGCTAGTTTGATAATTTTGTTTGGGGAGTTCTGTCCACTCGTTCGGCTTTCGGTAGCAATAATTTCACCACCAGAATAGGGGTTTGTTTTGGGGTGCCTGCCTTTCTGGGTGCATATCCCGGTCAATGGCAGACATAGAATGCTCCCAACCACATGGGGGTTTATATAGGCCATTACTCCTCGTGCCACTCTGAGGGGGCCAGGTTCTGGCTCGTGGTCCCCGATAGGCAAGAACTCCAAGAACTTTGATGCCAGAAAGTTATACATATCCATTCAGCCTGGATAATCCGGGGAGCCAACAGGACTCCCGCCAGAAAATATTTTGTCTTATAAAAGTGTTCATTTGTGTTCCCTGATCACGGGAAAAATAATAAAAAAATGGTAAGTAACATAATTTGGCCGCAAAATAGCGGAGAAGTCTCCCCGGAGCTAACTACCCAGAGCCAAGGACAAAAGAGGGATAAGCCCAGGAGGCAGAAAACATGCACCCAAACCCAAAAGCAAGACAACTGGCAACACCAAAAGACCCAGCGGATGACCCGGGAGACCTGAACCCTGGAACAGGGACAAAGGGAACCCGGGTCGACCCAAAGCACGTCCAGGGGCCACAGAGGCCGGGGCACGTAGGTAACAGCTAAGAGCCACAACCAGACACAAAAAGATGTACCCCCGGCCAACTAACCAAGCAACAACAACCCCAGGGACCCCCCCCCCCGGAAAACAGTCGTCCCAACCTCGCCAGAAAAAACGTGACGGCCGCAAACAAACACACCGACAACTAGAACCCAAAGAAGCAGAAACCCTCGAGAAACAAACCTGAACTGAAGTGGCTACAACAAACCGAGGGGAATAGAGAGAAAGTAGCACCCTGTCTGAGACCAGAACTGCTCAGGCAGCACATGAGCAGGCACGAGGTGAACAACACCCGAGACAGCTCGCGAAACAATGCAGAATGAACATCAAAACCGAAAGCAACCCGTAGCGGCTCCGCTAGTGCCACATGAGACAAGGCGACAAAATGTGGCAAGGCAACAGTATGTGGCAAGCCAACGGTCCGGAAACTCCACAAGATAAGGACAAGACAACGGCAACAAAAAACACAGTATACCTATGAAAAGATAAAAAAAAAAGAGGAGGGACCACAAGAAAACCCCATACTGCCACCAAGACGAAGCACGCAGGTGGGACACCATCAACGAAACCAGCTGATCACCAAAAAGATGGTGAGAGACACAAGTCAAGATTACCATACTTGAAAACTCAAGAAGACTGAACCAGCCCCGGCATGGACCGGACTGATCATTTGAAAGAGGTGGAGCCGTGGGAAAACCCCTGGGTGTGGACACCGAGCAAGCAGCGCCGGAAACCAAGGCTGTCAAGGAACCAGAAGGAACGTCTGCCAGGGAATCAGGAACCCAAACCCAGTGAGCCAGGAAGGTACCAACCCGGGCAAGCAGACACACTCCGTCTGGGAGGAACCCCCTCTCCTGGGACCCCTGAAGGACCAACAAATCCGAGAACGGATGATAACGAGAAGAAGCTGCTTGCAGAAACTGCCGAACAGCAAACTCCGCAAACAGCAACGGCAAAATGGCGACGATAAGCTAGGAGCCAGGGTTTAGGCCAAGGCCAACGAGAAAGCAAGCACCACGAGCCGAAATGTGAGACGCGAAATGAAAAACAGTAACACCGCAACTTGCAGGAGCGGCGCAACCAGCTCCAGCAGGGCAGAATGACTCATGTGGCGCTGAGTAATGTATGAGGAGAACTACTCAGGACGTGGACTGCACCAAAACGAAAATGTACTGTCTGGAAAAGGAACACAAAGAAAAGGCCGTAGCCAGGGCCGTAATCCTAGCACCTCCTGTCCCAACAAAAATGAACTGTAGGAGCAGGAGTGCAGGACTGGAAATCTACATCCACCTGCAGACATTGCAAAACAGAAGCTGGTAGTGACATACAGAGGAACCCCGGGTTACGAGCGTCCCTGGTTTCGAGTTTTTCGGGTTACGAGCAGATTTGGTCGGAAAATTTGCATCGGGATACAAGCGTTGCATCGGGTAACGGGTGTGTTGATACGCGTACAGGCCGACCTAGCTGGTGGTGGCACGGCGATCGCCCCTCAGTTTACCAGTACCTCGCGCCCAGTGACTATCCCGCCTGAATTCTTCACAAGGATTCACAGTGTTTTGTCGGATATTTGGCCATTTGAGCATAACAGTTGTTATTATATATCTCGCAATGGGTCCCAAGAAAGCCAGTGGTAAGGTTCAAGGCAAGAAATCGCATGTGAGGATGACACAATGGTTCCCAAGAAAGCCAGTGGTAAGCTTCAAGGCAAGAAATCGCATGTGAGGTTGACACAATGGTTCCCAAGAAAGCCAGTGGTAAGCTTCAAGGCAAGAAATTGCATGTGAGGATGACAATAGAGGAAANTTTTAATATGAAATCTTCAAGAAACTCTTCATGGCATTGTGAAAACACAACATTTCTCTATATATTATGAATTCGCTTATGTTTTAATAATGTAAATTTGGATGAAAAGTGTTTTGAACATTCTGAACACTGATATGGTTTTTCTCCAGTATGGCCTATTAAATGGCTAACAAGTTTATCTTTTTCATTAAAGTCTTTTAAACACACAGAACATGATATGGTGTCTCTCCTGTATGAGACTTTGAATGCCTTCCTAGCTTCCCTCTCTCAGAAAAAGACTTTAGACACACTAGACACTGATAGGATTTTACATCTGTGTGAATAGCTGCATGTCTTACCAAATTTGATTTTTCTTTAAAGGCTTTTAAACAAACCGAACATTGATAAGGTTTCTCTTGTGTATGAACTCGCATATGTCTCGCTAAGCTGCCTGCATGAAAAAATGCTTTTAAACATTGTAAACACTGATATTGCTTTTCTCGATTATGAATTTTCATGTGTGTTACTAAAACAGATTTTTGAGTAAAGTCTTTCAGACATTCTGAACATTGATATGGTCTCTCTCCTGTATGAATTCTTGTATGGCTAACTAGTTTAGCTTTTCATAAAAGCCTTTTGAACACTCTGAGCACTGATATGGTTTCTCCCCTGTATGCAATCTTGTATGATTTACTAGATTTGATCTTACTGAAAAGGATTTTGGACATTCTGAACACTGATATGGCTTTTCACCTGTATGAACTCTCATATGGGTTACTAAAGCACCTTTATCAGAAAAACATTTTGAACATTCTGGGCATTTATGTGGCTTATCTCCTGTATGAGTTCTCATGTGTGTGTCAAGTGCAGTTTTTTGTTTAAAGTCCCTTAAACATTCTGAACACTGAAATGGTTTTTCTCCTGTATGAATTCGAATGTGTTTTACTAGATTTCCCTTTTCACTGAATCCTTTGGACATTCTGTACACTGATAGGGTTTTTCTCCAGTATGAGTTCTTATGTGTGTGTCTAATGCAGACCTCTGTTTAAAGTTTTTTAGACATTCTGTACACTGATATGGTTTTTCTCCTGTATGAACTCTTTCATGGTATATTAAACTTGATTTTACTGAAAAGGCTTTTAAGCATACTAAACACTGATATGGCTTTTCTCCTGTATGAACTCTCGAGTGGATTACTAAAGCACCTTTATCAGAAAAATTCTTTTGACATTCTAAACACTGATATGGCTTCTCTCCTGTATGAGTTCTCATGTGAGAGTTAAGAGAAGACTTTTTTTTTAAGTCTTTTAAACATACTGGACAATGATATAGCAGTTCTCCTTTACAGACTTTCATCTTTGTGAGCAGAGAAGACTTACACGTCACAACAACACAAAACACAAAATGTTGAGGCAATGTCTCTTTAACTCTTCTGCATTAACTCTGAGTATAACACTGATATAGCTTACATATACTTTATATGAAAGTTAAACATCTAAAGTTAATCATTACTTTCAATTTTTTTAATGATTATGAATATTGACAGATTTACCTTACATGTATAGTCTTGTGTATTGCAAAAGAATAATATATTTTTAACATCTTTATATGATATACTGCACATGAAAATATTCTAGTGAACAGATACTCAATATTAATATTTATGCTATGTATAAGCTCATATATGGCTTGTTATACATGGAAAGTTTATGGCTTGTTATACATGGAAAGTTTATGACTAGTTAAACATGAAAAGTTTATGGCTTGTTAAACATGGAAAGTTTATGGCTTGTTATACATGGAAAGTTTATGACTAGTTAAACATGAAAAGTCTATGGCTTGTTATACATGGAAAGTTTATGGCTTGTTAAACATGAAAAGTTCATGGCTTGTTATACATGGAAAGTTTATGGCTTGTTAAACATGAAAAGTTTATGGCTTGTTATACATGGAAAGTTTATGGCTTTTTAAACAAGAAAAGTTTATGGGTTGTTATACAAGGAAAGTTTATGACTTGTTATACTTTGAAAGTTTATGGCTTGTTATACATTGAAAGTTTATGGCTTCTTATACATGGAAAATTTATGGCTTGTTATACATGGAAATTTTATGGCGTGTTATTCATGGGAAGGTTGATGCATGAAAAATTTTAGGAGCATTGAATTTATGTACAAACTCTTAAGTGAGTTACCAAGATAAATTGGAATATTCTACATGATGCAAAACCTTAACATGACTTCCCCACACTAAATTTACAGACATTCCAGATGAAAATATGGACAATTTATTTAGGAGCATTGAATGGTCTTGTTTCACCTTGCTTCATTATGTGAGATAGGACAGATGACGTAAAATATTCACATTCCGGTCATTAAATTAAAATAATAATAATTTATGAATCTATTGATAAAATTTGTGAATTTTTTTACTTTATAAATATTCAATTACATTTCTATTTTGCAGAGTGGTTAAGCAATTAATAGATTTCCATAAAACATCACGCACAAATATTCAAAATTCAATATTCATATTCTTCATGATTATTGACTAATAACTTAACTATACTGGACTTAGGTATAAACAAATTAGTTATTAATTTATTTAATAATGTTCGCAAACCGCTTATGCAATATTTCTGAGTAGGCACACTTTTGCTGCACTAAGGTGTAAATGTCCACAGGCTGTTGTTGGTGTGTGTTTAGCTCTTGGGTACTGATTCACACATACAATGTATGCCACTTACCAGAAATTTTAAGCACTAGTTGCCAGGAGGGCAAGTGCAGATCTTCTGGCATATGGATGATCTGAAAAATTATAGAATGACATTAAAAAGACATGAATAAACTAATATGAAACATCTGAGCTTTAATTAAACTTTTCCTGCCAGGATATTCAGATTCAACAGTTTCTTTTGTATTATTATTTATACATACAAGAGTTCTTACATTCTTGTACAGCCACTAGTACGCATAGCATTTGGGCAGGTCCTTAACCCTTGAGCTGCTCCTGCAATTATAGCCTGCAACACGCCCAGGTGCAAGAAATAAAAAAATAAAAAACCAGCGTTGAATGTTATGAAACGCCATTTTCTGGGTGAGTCCTGGAGGCTCCCCGAGCTTTCCCAGGCTGATATGCTAATGTCAGACTTTGGCATCAGTCATGTGTACGAAGTTCTTAGGCCTACCGGGGACCACGGCCAGAACCGGGCCCCCTCAGAGAGGCAAGGGGAGCAATGGCCTTTAGAAACCCTGGTGTGGTTGGAAGCATTCTATGTCTGCCATCAACCGGAAAAGGTACCCAGAAAGGTAAGAGCCTCAAAACAAACCCCTATTCTAGTTAAAATTGCTACCAAAAGCCAAACTAGTGGATAGAACTCCCCAACAGAAAACAAGCAAACTAGTGTGACGTCACACGTAGCCGCGCCGTTGTCTGCGCAGCTCCCCCCCCCCCCCCCCCGTCCCCGGGAGGGGGAAGGGAGAGCCCCAGACCCTTCACGCTGGCTACCCACACCTCAGTTCTGAGGCTGGATGTCAAAAATGCGAAAAAACTGCCGACCGGTGGGAGGGAAGGATGCCGGGAAGCCTCCGGGACTCACCCAGAAAATGACGTTTCGTTACATTCAACCCTGGTTTTCTAGGGGTGCCCCGTCGGCTCCCTGGAGCTAACTACCCACAGACAGAAAAAGAGGGACTTACCCGGGAGGCGGTGGTCACTCACTCCTGAACTCGAAGTCGAGACAACTGGTTGCAACCACCGACCCAAAGCAACACAGGCCCGACAGGACCGCCAAAATCCCCGCGCCTGAATATCAGACCAAGACATATTCCCAAAGATGGCAGCAAGAGCCGCGAACTTACGGACGTCATGGGCACGGGGATAGACCGCAGGCTGGCTGGACTTGATAACTCTGCGGACAACCTGGGAGACTCAAACCCGCGAACAGGGAAGAAGGGAAACCGGATCAACCCAAAGCGCGTCCCCAGACATAGAAGCCGTGGCGCTCAAATAATGGCGAAGCGCCGCAACTGGACACAAAACATGATGCACCCCCGGCCGTACCAACCAAGCATCAACCACCCATGGACCCCTCCGGAATGCAGCAGTCTCATTCTTTGCCAGAAAAGAAGGAGACGGCTGCAAGCGAGCAAAACAATCTCCACGACCAAAAGAGCAGAAACCCCTGCACCGGAGGAGAGCATGAAACTCCCCTACCTGACCCCCATAGGCTAATGCCAACAAGAAAAGAGCCTTGGAGAGAAAATCCCAGACCGAAGGGGCCACAACGAAACGAGGAGACGAAAGGTAAGCGAGCACTCTGTCCAAAGACCAGGACGGCTCAGGCGACGCATGAGCAGGCCGGAGGTGAAACAAGGCACGAGACAGCTTGCGAAACGATACAGCTTGCGATATTGACACAGACGTAACATCAATATCGAAGGCAAGCTCAAGCGGCTCCGCCAGTGCCGCACGATACGAGGCGACAGTGTTAGGCATAAGATGACGGTCCTTAAACAACCAAGAGAGAAAGGACAAGACCACGACCTGCGTAAGGCGCGTGAATACGCAAGGTGCTAGGTTCAACCCGAATGGGAGACAACGAAAGCGGTGACTCAGATGCCCCACAACAAAACCGAGCCAGTCCCTGAACCGCAGATGAATCGGGATATGCCAATAAGCGTCCCGGAGGTCCAGGGACACCATCCAAGCGCCCGGCTCCAAGAGGACTTCGAACCTGAGGCAGCGTAGTCATCCGAAAGGAGGGGCAATGCACCCAGGGGTTCAGACGGGACAAGTCCAGAATGAACCACAGGCGTGCAAATAACGGCGAAGTGCCACAACTGGATACAAAACATGATGCACCCCCGGCCGTACCAACCAAGCATCAACCACCCAGTCCCGGTCCGCGCAGTCCCGTTTCGGGACCGGAAACAGACGGGAAACCCATCTGAGGGACGACGTCGTTTCGACGACGCCCAAGCGAACCCACTCCAAGATGACCTGACAGCGCAGGGAAAGAAACCTGCCCTGCCAGCCCCGACCCTCCCAAGAGGGGGAGGGGGGCCACCTAACACCACCACAGGCCGACAGACATGACCCGAAATGCCCACAAATCGTGGGACCAGGCATAGGCGAACAGCGCAAGCCGCCCCCCCCCCCCATCACCCCGTCAATGGGACAAACCGCGAAAAGGCCGGCGCCCCTTACGAGACCCAGAACCCCGCACAGAGCGAACACCGCACCGACCAGATGAGGGCGGGTCCGAAGCAGAAGCCAAATCCGACCCTGACACCAGTGGCCTACCACGACGAGAGGAACCCCGAACCCTGGCACGACCCTTCCGGAAAGACCCACCCCGGGACCCCCGGAAAACCAACAAGTCCAACATCGGACGACAAGCCGACGACACAGCCTGAATAAACTGTGCCACGGCCGACTCCTCAAACAGAAGAGGACAAAAAGGTGACGATAGCCTAAGAGCCAGAGCCCAAGCAGATTCCACGGAGGAACCCACCACCGCCTGCCGACACGCGAGACGGGAAGCATAAAACAGGGAAACCGCATCCCGCAAAATCGCCGTGAAAAGCTTCAACAAGGCAGTCGACGAATGCGCTGCCATGGACAAGGCGCCGGACCTCAGGACGGACCCAAGCGTCCGTACATTCTCTATGAGCCAATCCGAGGACAGCTCCAGGAGGGAAAAGAACCGCAAGGCTGAAGCCGAAAGGCCCTGGGCGCGCAAGTCCTCCGCTACGAGCGCCGCCGAAAGGGTGGGAACCTGCACATGGAGCTGAATAATGCCCACATCGTGGGGAAGGAAGGGGCAAACAAGCACCACCCAGTCCGGTCGGGGGAGCCGGTCGGCCGAGTGGACAGCACGCTGGACTTGTGATCCTGTGGTCCTGGGTTCGATCCCAGGCGCCGGCGAGAAACAATGGGCAGAGTTTCTTTCACCCTATGTTCCTGTTACCTAGCAGTAAAATAGGTACCTGGGTGTTAGTCAGCTGTCACGGGCTGCTTCCTGGGGGTGGAGGCCTGGTCGAGGACCGGGCCGTGGGGACACTAAAAAAAGCCCCGAAATCATCTCAAGATAACCTCAAGATAACCACTCATTCAGGTACTCAAGATCACCCCCCAGGAAACCCTGAATCACCTTGGAAGCTTCCCGCTACTCCAGCGTGCGGAAAGGACAGAAGGAATGCCAGGAATCCAGAGCAAACAAAGGGCAGTCCGCTAGCCAGGAAGACTCTGGAACCTCGTAACAGAGCCAGAAAGGGAACGAAGTCCCAAACCTGAACTCGGACGGATCCATTTCCGAGGCATAATCCGGGTCACGCAGGAGGTAAGCTGCAAGGGCCGCCCGCACCACACCAGGTTGGATGCGATAAGCCAAAAACCTCTGGAAAGACAGAACCGACGTACCCGGGGGAACACGGAACCGAACCCGGGGAGGGGCCGACACCAAATCCAACTCGTAGGCAGAGGAGGGAAAAGAAAACCCCACACCTTGTAACAACAAGCCCCGTTCAGAGGGAAGAAAAACCCAGGCGGGGTCCAGCGGGGCCCAAGGCCCCCAAGTCAGCCCCTCCCCAGCCTCGAGGTCCTTCACAGCAGGACCCGAGGCCGAGTCCTCTCCTCAAGCCCCGACCCCACAAGACAAGGATGGAGCAGCCGTAGAAGCCGGAAGAAAGGGGCCCACTGGTCAGACCCAGAAGCTTCGGCTGGGAGACAAGACTCGAATGCCTCTGCCCCCCCCCCCCCGGAAGGGGCATCCCCTGAAGCTGCCCGAGTCTCGAAATCAAGTAACCCCTGCTCCGACTCCGAAACCCTCAGACATTTTGAGGCCGGAAGCAGGGAGGGGGGTGCCAGAACGAACAGAAGGGGAAGGACGAGGAGGTGCGGACTGAACCAGGATCGAAGCGACCCCCAGTTCCAAGTTCGGGTCTCGAAAAGCAAAGCAGGGCAGCCCTGGGGCATCCGGGTGAGCAACCAACCGAGTGCATTGGAACAGACGAAACCTAGCTTGCAACGCACGCGCCGCCTGTACCCGAATAGAATCATCAGAGGATTGAGTAAATTGAGTCACAAGCAAGCAGCAACAATCACAGGACTCAGGGTCGAAAGTAGCAGCAACACTCACAGGACTCAGGGTCGAAAGTAACACCGACCCAACAGGCAGCGTGGCAGAGGCAAAAACAATGAGGGTCACCCTGAGACAAGGGGACAGAGCAACCCTCAAACTCGCACACAGCGAGCAGAGACTCTGGGGTCACATCCATCGGACCCACGCACCCCCTAGGGGATTCCCAGGGTCCTGAGCGTTTACTTTAAGAGGACTCACGCTCAGGTAGTTCCAGGCAGGGCGCTGCTAACCGGTGCCCATAACTACCAAGCGAACTTCTATAGCTGTACCCCAGGGACGTGTACATTCACGGGGACCTAGCAGGGGGCGCCACCGAGGAGAACCGTGGAAGGGCAAACACCAGTGGAATTATAGGGCAGAACCTCCACCAGGCAAAAAGAAAAAGAAAAACAAAACCCCGCAAGAGGACAGCAAACCCCAAGGAACAGAGCCGGCCGCTATGTTGGGAATACAAAGCTGTGCAGCACCCTACGCCCCTACCAGTGCAAACTGCTTCTTACCTGCACGTAACAAGGGAGAACAGAACACCCAAGAGCCCAACAGGTGCCGAAAAACCGAAAAGGTAAAACGGACCAGCAGAGGCAGATCCCGAGGAGCCTGTGGAAGGTGCCCCAAGCCCCAAGGGCAGTACTTACAGGGCACCTAGGGAAGGAAGCCCTAGGGCATGCAGCCCGAGTACTGAAGATGACTCCTGGCTCTCGCACCCACAAAAACAAACGCCACACGCGAAGCACAGTGCTGTAGCGACGCTGGAGCTAGAGCACACGACCTTCGCCTATAGCATCAGCCTCAAGAACTGAGGTGTGGGTAGCCGGCGTGAAGGGACTGGGGCTCCCCCTTCCCTCTCCCGGGGAGGGGGGGAGCTGCGCAGACAGCGGCGCGGCGACGTGTGAAGTCACACTAGTTTGCTTGTTTTCTGTTAGGGTTCTATCCACTAGTTTGGCTTTTGGTAGCAATTTTAACCAGAATAGGGGTTTGTTTTGAGGCGCTTACCTTTGGGTGCCTGTTCCGGTCGATGGCAGACATAGAATGCTTCCAACCACAGGGGGGTTTCTATAGGCCATTGCTCCCCTTGCCTCTCTCTGAGGGGCCCGGTTCTGGCCGTGGTCCCCGGTAGGCCTAAGAACTCCATACACATGACTGGTGCCAAAGTCTGACATTAGCATATCAGCCTGGGAA
>WNGS01002861.1:42307-61333 GCA_020271785.1 Procambarus virginalis | reverse complement strand
AGCTCCGGGGAGCCGGCCAGGGCTTCCCCCCCAGAAATCAGTGTTGATGTAATGAAATGCCATTTTCTGGGTGAGTCCTGGGAGGTCCCCCGGAAGCTATACCAGGCCTGAATGGTATATGTATCGTGAACTTTCTGGGCATCAAACGTGATTGAGAAGTTCTTGCCTACCAGGGTGACCACTAGCCAGAACCTGGGCCCTCTCAGAGAGGCACGAGAAGCAATGGCCTAGAAACCCCCTGTGGATTGGAAGCATTCTATGTCTGCCATTGACCGGGATGGGCACCCAGAAACAGTACAACCTCGATTCAACGTACCCCGATTCAACGAATCTCCGGCTAGTTCGCACACTTTTCAGACCGGATTTACTCACCCGGTTCGAAGCCGAGGGGATGTTCGGATGATTGCTTACGATGTCCAGACAGAGTTCACAGACTGGTGGAAAACTTTCTCATTCTATCACAGATTACAATTAATAATTCTCTCATATGACAAGTTGGATCACACAAGTGGACCACACAAGTGGACCCACAAGTGGACCCACAAGTGTGTCCACAAGCTTACGATTTTGGGACAAGTTCACAGAACGGTGGAAAACTTTCCCATTCTATCACAGATTACAATTAATAATTCCCTCATATGACAAGTTCGATCACACAAGTGGACCGCACATGTGGACCGCACAACTGGACCGCACAAGTGGTCCACAAGCTTACAATGTTGGGACAGAGTTCACAGAGTTGTGGAAAACTGTCTCATTCTATCACAGTTTACAATTAATAATTCCTTCATAAGACAAGTTGCATCACACAATTAAGTGGACCACACAACAAGTGAACCATATGAACCAAACACCAGCCAGAATGGTCCACACAACAAGTCAACCATATGAACCAGATACCAGCCAGAGTGGTCCACACAAATGAACGACCGAGTTTCCATAATTTTCGTTCACTGATTTGTGCAGACGTATCTTTGTAAATTAATTTAAAGGCTGAAGCGTGATTAGCAAGCTACATGTCGTAAAATCTCCTTATAGACATTTTCTGTGATAAAACAAGGTGAGTGAGGGTGGACAGATAAGGGAATATTATTGTCTGTAAACCTCACTTGGTTTTCTTTCGTCTGTGTCGTTATAGTTCAGTGACCCATGACTTTGAAAGTTTCAGACTAATAAATCATTTCTAAAACCAATGCTTAAATAGCTTTTTATTATCCTAATTAAACTAAACTAAATAAAACCGAAAATATACTGTAAAATGATAGACATCTGCTATTTGAGAAATTATTTGTTATTGGAACCAACTCCAGCGTGCGCGAGTAGACGGGTCTAATCCCTGTCCAAACAGCACCATGCGTTTCGTTTCATTTCGTCGCCACAGTTCAGTGACTACGGCTTCGAAATAATAAAATTAATAAATCAGTTCTAAAATAAGTTTTTTTTATCTCTTATTATCCTAATAATGTTACTAATCTAAATATATAACCTAAAAATATATAATATGATGTAAATCCAATATTTGAGATAAATTTATGTTACTGGATCTGGCTTAAACACCAGCCTACTGGAGGGTGTATAGACCTAGTCTGCGTTCATACAGTAGGCACCCAGTGCCGTTAGCTTTGTCTGCGTGCGAGTGACGTGTTTGTCCGCCGGTGAAAGAATAATCGTGGAATTTACCATTTTTTTGACTACAGCTTTATTAATATACAACAAGATGTCTCAAGGGCTTGCTAATCGTGCTGTATCTACAAAGAGGAAGAGAAGTTTTTTATCCATTGAGCAGAAATTAGACATGATAGAGAAACATGAACGTGGCTACTCTGTTACTAGGCTGGCAGCAGAATTTAATGTCGGGAAAAGTACGGTGTGTGATATCAAGAGACAGAAAGATGATATTAGGAAGTTCCTTGCTTCGAGTGATAGTGGTGCATTAAATAAAAGGAAAACAATAAAAGGTTCTACAAATACGAATTTGGACGAAGCTGTGTATAAATGGTTTAACCAGGAGCGCTCTGTGGGGATGCCACTTGGCGGCGACGCCATTAAGACAGCAGCCGATAAATTTGCACAAAAGATGAACATTCCAGATTTTCGAGCAAGTGAAGGATGGTTGCAAAGATTTAAGAATAGACATAATATTAAGAACAGGAAAGTTTGTGGAGAATCATTAAGTGCAGATACGGATTCTGTCGAGCCATTTAAGCGTAAATTAAATGATTACATAATAACAAATGATCTAAGGCGTTTTCAGGTATACAATGCCGATGAAACAGGCTTTAATTGGAAATGCTTGCAGAACAACACTTTGGCATCTAGGCTAGATGAGAGTGTTCCTGGCCGTAAGGTAAACAAAGAAAAAGTTTCTGCCATGCTGTGTGCAAATGCAGACGGAAGTCACAGAACAAAGTCGCCATTGTGGGGAAGTCAAAAAACCACGTGCTTTGAAAAATTTATGAACAAGCTACCTGTGGTCTACTACAGCTCTAAAACAGCTTGGTTTACTGGAGATATTTTTGTAGACTGGTTCAAAAATCATTTTTGCAAAGAAGTAAGAGATTTTCAGATAAAGAAGTGTGGAGTGAGACGGAATGATGTCAAGGCATTACTCTTGGTTGACAATGCCCCAGCTCATGTAGGGCTCGACACATTAACGTCACATGATGGACGCATCAAATGTATGGCCTTGCCTCCCAATACCACCTCTCTGATCCAGCCAATGGATATGGGTGTTATATATGCAATGAAAAGGCTCTACAAACGAGCAATGAATAAAGAAATCATGGTGGTGTTTGAGTCAGATGAAGACAAAAGGCTAGGAACCGATTCGCGAGGTCAAGCAACACTGGAACGTTACAAAAAATACTCAATTAAGGAAGCCATTTACAACTGGGCTCAAGTTTGGGATGAAGTTAAAGAGTCAACATTAAGAAATTGTTGGAAAAAACTCCTGTTGCTTGATCATGCTGATGAAGTGACTGAGGAAGAAATGGATTTTGAAGGATTTTCAAATGATATTTATCAAGAACTGCGTGCTGCTGGTGAGGTGGAGTTGACGCTGAACGATGTGGAGGAGTGGTTAGATATTGATGCAGTCGATCCACCCATTGGTCATTTAACAGATGATGAGATTATACAAAATGTTACTGGCACTGTTGACGACGACGGAGAGGAAGATGAAGATGAGAATGATAGCAGTAAACAATCTGCTGTGTGTGCTGACGCATTGTTCCATGTTGAAAAACTCCTTGACATTGTTTCACAAACTGACAATCCAGAGCTACCTGGCTTTTATCAACACCTAAGGACGATGAAAGATATTTGTCTCAAGGACATGACACAAAGAAGGAAACAAACGAAAGTGAGTCAATATTTTAAACGAACTAGCAGAAAATCAACCAGTACAGCCGTACCCAGCACCAGCACAGCCGTACCCAGCACCAGCACAGCCGTACCCAGCACCAGCACAGCCGTACCCAGCACCAGCACAGCCGTACCCAGCACCAGCACAGCCGTACCCAGCACCAGCACAGCCGTACCCAGCACCAGCACAGCCGTCCCTAGCACCAGCACAAAAGCAGCTGAAGCCAACACAGCAGCAGCGAGCACCAGCAAAGCTGATGCAAACATCTAAAAACATCGTGTGAGAAGTGAACAATTAGAATAAGTGTTAAATTTAAGTGTGTACATAGTGTTAAAATTAAAGTTGCCATAATTCTAGTGTACAATAGTTTTCATGAACTGTATTGTAGTACTCAACATACAGCAAAACTACTTTTAATAATACAGTGCTAACGGCTTAATGCACTGCAGTACCTATTTACTGTAGAGCATTCACAACTTCACAAAACTTCAAGATGGGCATAACTCCAACAGTAAGGTAAATACATGAATTACAGTATTTTTTAGTAGAGTAGTAAAATATAGGTATAGTATGTAATATGATAATGCATTTTTATTGTGTACAAGAAAAAAAAGACACTGACGCAAACGCCTCCTGAAGGTCACCTCTTGCAACAATCCAACGCTCCAACGAACTGGGGGTGGTCCCATATAGTACGTTGAATCGAGGTTGTACTGTATTTTGACATTTTTCGGTGATGCTGTGGTCACAAGCTGAACAGCAATGCTGATCGCTCATGCTGCATGCGCCAGCCTTGGTTGCTCCAACAGTAATGTGCCTCTCACACCTGAGAATATTGCCCACGATTTTTTTTTTAAATGGCGTCTGTTTACAAGAGCCCTGAGGAAGCTACTGTGAACCCCGTGTAGCCGCGGGCCATTTGAATCGGGAATGGCACCCTATGGCGTATATACGCCATGCGCACCGTGGGACATGTTACTCAGGGCGTATATATACGCCATGCGCAGTTAAGGGTTAAACCTGTCCATAATCGCTTGGACAAACTGAGGCCAAGTCGTCAGGTGCCGAAATTCTGTCAATCTCGCCAGTGGACCGGCTACGTCCACGTAAGCCCCCCATAGCGAGAGTAATCTTCAAACTATCCTCTGGGACAGCCTCCAGCATCGCACTAATCTGCCAAAGCCAGTCTTCCACTCGGCGGTTGCGTTCCATCTTATTAAGCGGCAACTCCGTACCTCTGAGTGTCAGCAGAGTCAACTTGGGAATCAGACTCATAATTCCCGGTTTGTGTGACGTGGGGCTACTGGAAATGGGTGGGCCCTGGGGCTGGGGTATGGATTGAGGTTGGGGTTGAGGTAGTGTGGGTAGCCTGGGGTTGGGGTATGGATTGAGGTTGGGATTGGGGTTGGGGTATGGATTGAGGTTGGGGTTGAGGTTGAGGTATGGTGTGGGTGGCCTCGGGTTGGGGTATGGATTGAGGTTGGGGTTGAGGTATGGTGTGGGTGGCCTGGGGTTGGGAAAAAGGTAGGGGTATGGCTTGGGTGGCCTGGGGTTGGGAAAAAAGGTAGGGGTATGGCTTGGGTGGCCTGGGGTTGGGAAAAAGGTAGGGGTATGGTGTGGGTGGCCTCGGGTTGGAATGGGTATGGGGTGGCCTGGGGTTGGAGTAGGTATGGTGTGGCCTGGGGTTGGGGGAAGGGTTGGTATAGGAATGGAGGTTGGGTTGGTATAGGAAATGAGGATGGGGTTGGTTTAGGAATTGTGGATGGGGTGGTATAGGAGGTGGGGTTGGGGTTGTTGTAGTGATGGGTGAGGTGTACCTAGGTGTTGTGGTATTGGTGTTATGTGAGGTAGTTCCTGCTGTTGGTGTGGCTGTTCATGTTCCCGTTGGACAGGTTGCTGGTCATGTTCCCTACTGAACGAAGTGGGGCGTCTTACCGTACTAACTGATGCCCTCTGTCCAGCTCCTTGTATCCCCTGTTGACATGGCGTCGATGTTGTATGTGGGGGAACCCAAGACGGCTCCCCCCACTCTTGGGGCAAATCCTCGCTAGATTCCCCACTCATGTCTATAACCGTATGTGTACCGGAATGGGAAGATAACCTCGACTGCTGAGTCCTATGCAGAACCCGTGACCCCGTCACCTCCGTCCCACTGACTTCACCTGTGACGTCAGCTGAGCTACCTGAGCGATCCCCCAGGTCCCCCGTGGTGTCGGAAGAGGTTCTGTCCTCTAAACTTTCACTCCCACTGGTCCCTACTGACTGGTCACTGTCTGGGTTAAACATTCCCTGTGATTCCCGGTGTGCCATGCCTCTTGTAACTACCCTTTAATTCACCCTCGACACGGATTCTCACTACAACCGTGATCTTACACAAATAACAAAAAATTTACAGCCCTTTTCCAAAAGAGAAAACTACTAAATTCCCAAAATAGGAAATGCACCGATTAATCAAGAGAATCGCTGAAGTGAATCCAATAAATGAGCGTCTGCTCCGCACTCGTGTCTGACCGTGAAATTACCAGCAGTCCTATTATTGAAAGCAAAGTCCTTTATGTTAAAAAGTTAAAGAATCTAATTTATATAAAACAATTTAAAATGATAAAGTAACTAACATGCAGCACTCGTGATGGATTAATAAGGAATATTTACTATACTTGAACACTAGACGCACTTGATGTAAACAGCGTGGTCACTGATGACTGATGGAGCGGGACCAGCTGTGATTGAAAAACTAAGTCCCGCGCTTTTTTGCTTAACCCTCAAACCGCTAGGGGCCCAAATGGAATTCACACCCACAGGCGCAACAAAAAAAAATCCCAAAAATTCTTTCGTCTTATAGAAGTGTTTATTTTTGTTCCCTGATCACGGAAAAAATAACAAAAAAATCGTAGGTGGCATATTTTAGCCTCAATAGGGTAGGGAAGTGTGGCAAAAAAGGGGCGTTGGCAGAGCCTTCGCCAGACGAGGTCTACTCCGCCCGAGCTGTCAGACGGCAGTTGCCACAAATATATTATTACCTAATTATTTCAATGTCTCTGATTGATTTTTTCTTAGTTTTTTGCAGTAACATTAATCCATACAGTGAATTGTGGTATATTTATATTATAAAATGTGTGAACCATCGCTGTACTCAAAATTATGGTGTGCATATAAGTGATTCAATTATTATGTTCATAAAACAATAAACAAATAGTTTTGCTGTTGTTACACTATATACACAGTTTATATATAAGTATCTGCATGTTTTGTTCACCATAACGAACTACTAAGTTGGTCTTGTGAGTCAAAAAGCAACGAGGAGTGGCCGCCACACACCAGCGAGCCACTCACTGCCACTCCCTCCCTCAACACCACCTCACTCACCCTCATTCACCTCCCACAATACTGTTTTTGCATTTATTCACTATACACAGACGTTATATATACGTATTTACATGTTTTGTTCACCATAACTGTACATCTAAGCTTGTGTGGTGAATAAAGGCACAAAGACGTAGCTACTCCACAGTCAGCTGATCGGCGGCCACCCTCAAGGCCAGACGCACTAATATTTCTCCTCCAACAATATTGGTTGTGGTGTTATTACGCTATATACACACATTATATATAAGTATCTACCTGTTTTATTCACCATACTTGTACAAATAAGCTGGTATGGTGCCCAAAGACCATAGTGGCCACCAGTAAACAACATGCCAAGTCGTGCAGACGACGCTCCTCCCTCACCAAAATGGCGGCTCCCAACCTACTCCTCTCGCTGTTATCTCACACTATACACACGTTATATATAAGTATCTACATTTGTGTTCACCATAGCGAACCACTAAGCTGGTATGGTGAGTGCAGTCAATAAATGGTGGCCACACACAGTCAGAAGACGACGCCCACAACCCTCCCTCCATAGCCTTACTCCTCCCTCCATCGAGCACAGCGCTAAATATCACCACAATCACGCTGTTATCAGAATCCTGGTCAGTTTTATCACAGTCAGGGGGCTTCAGTAATACTATCACTGCTAAATAATAGCAGTATCATTTATATTATGGCATTTGCAGGCGATGCTGTGGTCACAAGCTGAACAGCGGTGCTGTGAGCTCGTGCTGCGTGCGTCAGCCTTGGTGGCTTGCTCAGTACTGACGCTCTCACACCCAAGAATGTTGGGCTGGATTTTTTTTCTAGGTGGCATCTGGCAACTATCAGTCGTGGCTGTACTATAGCTGCTCCTATCCCAGGCGGGGTGTTTAAATTATAGCGCTAGACACGAAATCATATATAAATGATGTGCGCGGTTTCAGTTTTGTCACTGATATCATTTATATATGATATGCGCGGTTTGAGGGTTAAACACTGAAAAATCACAATTTTTATTCTGAAGGAAAATAACTAGTTTTCCTTAAATAAACTGCTCTAGCGATTAATATAGACACCCAGCACATATATTTGCTTGCCAAAATTGAATTTTCACCAAAAACTGCATTTTTACTCAATGCTGGACTCTGCCAATTTTTCTGCACCTGGAAAAAAGTCTATCACCCCAAATATCGCAAAACTCCCTTAATTCGCAAAAATGGGCTTTTCGTTCACAGATATAAATACGCTGTTATTTAATACTGACGCTGTATACAAAACAATACTGACACCTCGGGCGGTTTCAACACTCATTACTTCAAATTTTCGTCAAAATTCGAGGTTTTCACCTAAACTGGACCGACAAAAATACAACACGATTTTCTCGAAAAATAACTAAATTCGGCAAAAATGTAATTATCACTGTTTAACCCTTAACATGCTCAGGGTTTAATATCCTGTCATCCCCACAGGCGCATGTCATTTTGAAAAAAAAAAAAATTATTTTTTCTTCCTAACCTGTTAATTTGTGTTCACTGATCACGGGAAAAATAATAAAAAAATCGTAAGTGCCATATATTGCCCGCTATAGGGGGGGGGGAAGTCTGGCAAATTATAGGCGCTGACACAGCATGCGTCCCAGGCGGTCTGTTGCTCGCCAGCTGTCAGGCCAGAGTTGCCACAAAGAGATAATTACCTAATTATTTCAATGTCTCTGATTGATTTTTCATAGTTTTTTTCCTGTAATATTATTCAATAGTGTGTAGTTTGATATATTTATATAACAAAATAATTGAATCATTGCTGTACTCAAAAATATGGTGTGCATATTGTTGATTCAGTTATGTTCATCAATCAGTGAACAAATACTTTGTCGGTTATTACACTATAAGCACAGGTTATATATAAGTATCTGCATGTTTTGTTCACTATAACGAACCACTAAGTAGCTATTATGAGTCAAAAAGTAACGAGGAGTGACCGCTGTGCACCAGCCAGCCACTCCCGCCCTCCCTCCAGTCATCTGACTCGCCCACATTCTCCTCCCACAATACTGTTTTTGCTATAATTCACTATATACAGACGTTATATATAAGTATCTACATGTTTTATTTACCATAACTGTACATCTAAGCTTGTATGGTCAGTAAAGGCACAAAGGCATAGGACCTAACACAGTCAGCTGATGGCTGCTGCCCTCAAGGCCAGACGCACTAATATTTCTCCTCCAACAATACTGTGTGGTGTTATTACGCTATATATCTTATATACAGACGTTATATATAAGTATTTACATGTTTTGTTCACCATAACTGTACATCTAAGCTTGTATGGTGAGTAAAGGCACAAAGACATAGGACCTAACACAGTCAGCTGATGGCTGCCACCCTCAAGGCCAGATGCACTAATATTTCTCCTCCAACAATACTGTGTGGTGTTATTACGCTATATACACCCATTATAAATAAATATCTACCTGTTTTATTCACCATACTTGTACAAATAAACTGGTATGGTGCCCAAAGACCATCGTGGTAAACAGTAAACAACACCGTCGTCTGCACGGTGGCGTCGTGCAGACGACGCCACCGCCCTCACCAAAATGGCGGCTCCAAACCTTCTCTTGCTGTTTATACCCTCTATACACACGTTATATATAAGTATCTACATTTGTGTTCACTATAGCGAACCACTAAGCTGGTATGCTGAGTGCAGTCAATAAAAGGTGGCCACACACAGTCAGAAAACATTGCCACCACCCTCCCTCCCACAGCATTACTCCTCCCTCCATGGCGCACAGCGCTAAATATCATCGCAATCCTGCTATTATCAGAACCCTCGTCAGTTTTATCACAGTCAGGGGTATTCTGTAATAATATCATCGCTACATAATAGCATGAACAAGTATATTTTGGTATTTTTAGGCGATGCTGTGGTCACAAGCTGAACAGTAGTGCTGTTAGCTCATGCTGCGTGCGTCAGGCTTGGTTGCTCACTCAATACTGAGGCCAATAACACCCGGGAGTTTGGCCCACGATTTTTTTAAAAAATGGAGTCTGTTTGCAAGAGCCCTGATGAAGGTGTGGTGAACCCCGTGTATCCGCGGGCCGTTTAAATCTTGCGTAGTACTCCAACACATCATATGATGTGATGCGCAATTGACTGGAACAACGTCCAACACGTCATATGACGTGATGCGCACTTTAAGGGTTAATGCTTAAGAACAGAATTACGTCCCTTGCGTGCACTAGAGGGTAATACTGGCCCTAGAATATACATGAATCATGAAAATACGAATTTTTGCCAAAATGTCCAATTCTAGCCCCAGCTGGACTTGGAAAATTTCCCACCTACGTTTCTAAAAAAAAAAAATCTGTCTGAAAACGCAATTCTACCGTCTTACTGGTACAAACTAGAAAAATACCACTCGCATCGACTGGGGAATAATAGTGACACCTAGATCATATACGTGACCCACGAATACAAATTAATTACAGTTAACGACTTTGCGACGTTGACTTAGCCGAAAACTTATCCCAAAATAAGTTAGAAATATTTCCACGAGCTCTATCAAATGTTTACAACGAAAATTACTATCCCTTAACAAACTCCTTCACTAACTATAGTGACCGACATATAGCCCTAAGTCCAGAGGATTAACTACGCTCTAGAAAACCACGCCTCTGACTTAAGACTAATCCATTAGGGAATATCAATAATGAATGTATGCACTTAGCCTAATGTACAAGAAACTACTGAACACTTGGGAAAAATTTTAACAGGGGATTGAATTTAGGGGAAATATTTTAATCTCAAGAACAACGCAAATAAAAGGAATTACTTTATATAAATTTAATTATACTTAATTTGAAGATACACTCGATTTAATCCTATAATCGCTCCTACCGGCTCGCTGTACCGCGCCTAGCTTAGGGGTCACGACCAGCTAGATTCTAACAGAGTGACACGCAGCTTTCAGCAACAATTAAGACTAGAAACGACTCAACCTCCACCCGTGTGCGATCACTTAGTCGTTGAATCGCTGCTAGGTAGTTTACTAGTCCGTCCCTCGGAGGCCGCAAAGCCCTTCACGAATTTACATTTTCCCTAGTGTTTTGGGTCGTCTAACAACGCCCTCGGACCTATCTCCTGGCGTCCCACAGATAAATCCGCCCAGACAGCCCACAAGGAACTGCTGTTGAGAGTATGGTGGCTCCCAACACCTCTGAATCAATTGCAATGGGTCGAGTAAGGTACCCCGTCCAATCAATTCGAAGCGGTCTCCTACTCAATAAATCTTAACAGCCTAATATGCTAACTAATCCTTAATTGTATCGGCCTGCACGACCCCATGATTCGCCAATCCCCACTCAACTGCACTGTTGTGAGGCACACTGCTAATCCTGGCCCGAAGCGTGTGGCTGTCCTCCCTAGCCTCTATGCACATGTCCGAATGGCTAGACGCGTGAGCCTTTCAACAATTTCAAACAAAATTGTTGAAACCACCGCTGTGCACCATTGTAACACGAGGGGGGTATTCGTTCTCTCTCCACCCTCTCTCCGTACCCGTATCCTAACTATACCTCTCTATACCAAGGGACCCCAAAACTTTTACTTGCGCCGACCTCACGCCACGTGGACTTAAGACGATTGACCGACTTAAGATTCTATGACCTTATGACGTGGAAACCGACTTCCAGCAAAACCCTAGGATCGCTTTCCGCTGCCACCACCAGACCAGTAACACTGAGCAATGACCGAGGTCTAGATCGATCATGTTAATCAATAACTTTGGGGCTTGATCCCTACTAGTAACATATAAACTTGGATCTTACATTAAGTGGAATTAATTAAAATCAAAGGGAAAATTAATTCTTACTCGGTGTTAAATCGGCGACCCAACTCAACTCTGCCATGCTTCCCAAGTGGACCGGTCATGTAAATAAATTACAAAGAAAAATGGAAATAAAATAAAAAGACAAATTTACTAGCTAAATGGTTTATTCAAAACTAAACAAAATCTAAATCAATGCACTCCCTAAACTGAACAGTTCCTAAACTTACCGGCAATGAGATGACTTGTTCCCTATAACAACACTCTTAGCAACTTTACCTTATAGGCAACCAGCGGTGGACTGCTGGCCTGGGAATAGGTGGAGTGGACACCTTCCCTCTCGCTCTCGATACCACACTGTCTTCCTGCCCGTCTGGTCCTACCCAGACCAGAGCATTATATTCTTCCACCTAGTTTAAGTTACTAGCAAGGCTTAAGTTTAACAACTAACCTCTGTTGCACTGAATAATCCAGATTGGTTGAATTCTTTTAACTGAAGTTAATTACACAAGCATCTTAGGGAAGAGCTATTCCCAATTACAAAATGGCTATTTGACCTTTGAGAAATAGTGGACATGGAAATTCTGATGACCTGTGATCGCTGAGGTCACCCAAATTGTTCCGCGGTGAGGTCTAGTCCCGGTTCGTGACGTCACTGATGGTGACTTACTCATTATCCTAACAATTAGGATACCCTCGATACTATAACCAGTAATATTATACAATTTGAATGAAGACTGATCTCTCTAAATTACTGAATACTACAGAATGATTCATTATACGAAACTGTGAACAAAGGCGCCAGTTATCTTCACCGCCAATCCCCAGGGGATGCGACCTTGCGCTTGGGTCAGGTCCGTACACATGGTTTCTAGAACCTTCTGGATCATATCTACAACAGCTAGTTTGTTACAAGGTGAGGTGAGGGAGGGAGGGAGTGGCAGCCAATGGCGGGCTGTCACTGGCTGCCACTGCCACTCAGCATACCAACTTAGTGGTTCGTTATGGTGAACACGAATGTAGATACTTATATATAACGTGTATATACAGTGTAATAACAGAGCTCACAGTTTGGGTCCCTGCCTCTTGTTTATCAATTATTATTATTATATTATTGAATGAAATGCATTAGTGACTATATGATATATAACTGTTATTATATATGATATTATCCGTAACTTCGGCGCCCTCCATCCGATTTCTGCGAGACTGAGAAGACAAACGCACAACCAGAAGGACACCGCTCGGTTTTTAGTCCCTCGGTTTAGTCAGTCGATGTGGGTGGAGTTCTAGGCCTACCGGGGACCACGAGCCAGAACCTGGCCCCCTCACAGAGGCACGGGGAGCAATGACCCATAGAAATGCACATGTGATTTGTTGCATTCTATATCTGCCATCGACCGGGACAGGCACCCAGAAAGGTAAGCGCCACAAAACAAACCCCTATTCTGGTTAACATCGAAAATCGACAAACGAGTGGACAAAATTCCCCAAGAAAAACGAACAACCTAGCATGACGTCACATGAGCCGCGCCATGTCTGCGCAGCTCCCCCCTCCCCGGGAGGGGGAAGAGGGAGCCCCAGACCCCCGTGCCGGTGATCCCCACCCCAGTTCCGAGGCTGGATATCAAAATCGCGAAAAAAACGCCGACCAGGGCGGGAGGGTGCCGGGGAGCCTCCGGGATTCACCCAGAAACTGGCGTTTCATTACATCCAACGCTGGTTTTCTGGGGGGAGCCCCTACGGCTCCCCGGAGCTACTTCACCAAAGACTACCTAAGAAAACATGGGGACATACCCGGGAGGCGGTCGGTGCTCCACTCCTCAACACGAAGTCAAGACAACAACAACCCAAGGACCCCTCCGGAAAGCAGCAGTCACATCCTTCGCCAGAAAAAGGGAGATGGCTGCAGACGAACAAACCTATGACCACGACCATAGGAGCAAAAAAAAAAAAAAACACTGCGCCGAGAAGACCATGAAGCGCCGCCACACGACCCCCAGAGGCCAAAGTCAACAGAAAAAGAGCCGTAGCAAATCAATCCTGAACCGAAGGAGCCACAACAAACCAAGGAGAAGAAAGACAGGAGAGCACTCTGTCCAAAGACCAGGACAGCACAGGCAGTGCATGAGCAGGCCGGAGGTGAAACAACGCACGAGACAGCCTGCGTTGTAGAAGGTGCAGAAGGAACAGCGACACCGAAAGCAAGCATCAGCGGCTCCACCAGCGCTGCACGATACGAGGCAACAGTATTAGGCAGCAGAAACCAAGGTGTCAGACCCAGGAACGTCCCCAAGTGCCTCTACATCCTCCACAAGCCAATCCGATGACAACTCCAGGAGGGAAAGAAACGCAGGACCGAAACCAAAAAGCCACTAGCGAGCAATTCCACCGCCACAAGTGCAGCTGACAGGGAAGGAAACCTGCACAAAGAGCTGCCCGGCACCAACATCCTGCAGAAGGGCAGGAGCGAAAAGACACTTATTAAGACGTGCAAAATCGCCCCCAGGAAAACGAACAGCGCCGAGACAGCGCTAAGAGAAGAGATATGAACAAAAGAACGAGAAAGCCAAACACCCAGAAGCTGCCCAGAATAGGACCCACAAGCCCTAGAAAGGACCGGAGGGAAGTAGCGACCGAACGACAACAGACGTACCAGAAAACGGGAAGGACCAAACCGTTCCGAACCCTCGAGAACAAAAATAAGCAAACACAAAGGACGAAGGCACAGAAAAACCCAGTCGCACTCGAGACCAAAAGTCATGCAGAACCCCAAGAAGAGGGGACATGACAGAGAAGTCCCGTCCCGAAAAAAAAGGGGGGAGGCTAAGACCTTAGAAAAGCACCCACCAACAGGACGGAAGCAACAGGCATAATGGACAAGGAACCAAGCCCGGGGAGGGGCCGATGCCCAAAAAAGCTTGTGTGGAGAAGGGGGACGGAAAAACCCCACTCCACAAAACCGCCAGCCCCACCCATAGCGGTAGAAAAACCCTGGCGGGGACCAACGGGGCCTTAGGCCCCCCACGTTAGCCCCACTCTAGCCCCGGCCCACCCTTCAGGCCCCGACGCCGAGCTGTCCCCCAAAGCCCCAGCGTTAAGAAAAACCCCAGGGCAGCCATGAAAAGCACGAAGGAAGGGAGGCTACTGGGCTCTGGAACTGGAACCGAAAACGAATAATAGGCGAGGGGCGAGACGAAGAGCCCAAGCTCAACCCCCGTCAGCACAACGAGGTGAGGACAACGAGGTTAGGACAGAGAATCGAAGGAACATGGAAAAACCAGGCCTGGCACAGCAAGACCGGCAAGGAAGGAGGGCCCCAGAGGGAGCACGGAACGGCCGAACAAAACGCCACAACCATACCACAACACGCAGCCGCAGTACCAAAACCGCAGCAAAACGTCACCACACTCCTCAAGGAAGCGACAGGGAAGATAAAGATAAACCGTAGCACGAGTGGCACACAACAAGGGGACACAGGCGGAAACTGAGTACCCAACCGAGCCACAGGGACATTAGAAAAAACAAGTGCAGCGTAACAGTCAATCGATGGACACACATTAGGCAGCCCACACCTGGGCTGACCCCAAACACAGTCCCAAGAGCAGAGACGAGAGCGCCCAGGAAGCACAGAATCTGCACGTCAGGCGAACGGCAGGTGAGAGGCGGAACCAAAAAGCGAGAGCCCAACCCCGCAAGCACAAGGAGGCGAGCACATAACACCCTCGACACAGGAAAACGTACCACTGAACAGGCACCACCACCGTTGCAACGTGTAACAAGGTGGAGGCGAGGCCCCGAACTCAAGCATGGGGTCTGATGATCACCAGCTGTCAGGCCGGAGTTGCCACAAAGAGATAATTACCTAATTATTTCAATGTCTCTGATTGATTTTTCGTAGTTTTTTTGCTGCAATATTATTCAATAGTGTGTAGTGTGATATATTGATATAATAAAATTAGTGAATCATCGCTGAACTCAAAAATATGGTGTGCATATTGTTGATTCAATTATGTTCATCAAACAGTGAACAAATACTTTGTCGGTTATTACACTATATACACACAGGTTATATAAGTATCTGCATGTTTTGTTCACCATAACGAACCACTAAGTTGCTATTATGAGTCAAAAAGTAGTGAGGAGGGACCGCCGTGTACCAGCCAGCCACTCACACCCTCCCTCAAGTCACCTGACTCACCTACATTCTCCTCCCCACAATACTGTTTTGCTTTTATTCACTATATACAGACGCTATATATAAGTATCTACATTCGTGTTCACCATAACGAACCACTAAGTTGGTATGCTGAGTGGCAGTGGCAGGCAAAAGGCTGCCACTCCCTCCCTCCCTCACCTCACCTGACTTGCCACCATTCTCCACCCACCATACTGTTTTGCTTTTATATACAGACGTTATATGTAAGTATTTACATGTTTTGTTCATCATAACTGTACATCTAAGCTTGTATGGTGAGTAAAGGCACAAAGACATAGGACCTCACACAGTCAGCTGATGGCTGCGGCCCTCAAGACCAGACGCACTAATATTTCTCCTACAACAATACTGTTTGTGGTGTTATTACGCTATATACACACATTATATATAAATATCTACCTGTTTTATTCACCATACTTGTACAAGTAAACTGGTATGGTGCCCAAAGACCATCGTGGTAACCAGTAAACAACATGAAAAATCGTGCAGACGACGCCACCGCCCTCACCAAAATGGCAGCTCCCAACCTACTCCTCTTGCTGTTTATACCCTCTATACACATGTTTATATAAGTATATACATTTGTGTTCACCATAGCAAACCACTAAGCTGGTATGGTGAGTGCAGTCAATAAAAGGTGGCCACACACAGTCAGAAGACAATGCCACCACCCTCCCTCCCACAGCATTACTCCTCCCTCCGTGGCGCACAGCGCTAAATATCACCAGAATCATGCTATTATCAGAACCCTGGTCAGTTTTATCACAGTCAGGGGTCTTCTGTAATAATATCATCGCTACATAATAGCATGAACAAGTATATTATGGCATTTTTAGGCGATGCTGTGGCTACAAGCTGAACAGCAGTGCTGTGAGCTCATGCTGCGTGCGTCAGGCTTGGTAGCTCACTCAATACTGAGGCCCCTAACACCCGGGAGTTTGGCCCACGATTTTTTTTTAAATGGCATCTGTTTACAAGAGCCCTGATGAAGGTGTGGTGAACCCAGTGTATCCGCGGGCCGTTTAAATCTTGCGTAGTACTCCAAAGCATCACATGATGCGATGCGCAATTTACTGCAAGTCGGTCAAAGCATCATATGATGCGATGCGCATTTGAAGGGTTAGACAAGCATAGGAGAGGGTCAGGATGAATACAGGCAGGAGTTGCCTCGTAAGGGCCAAGAGGCCACCCGCAGTCACCTGTGAACCGAGGAAGGAATCGGCTGGTGAGAACAAGAGCTGCCAAGTATGGGCCAATAGCCCTGCAGCAGGCACCTCGGTTGTTACGTTCTACATTCTCAAGTACGAATGTACACCCATCGCAACTTTCAAAAACAAAAACAGCGTCAGATCGAAGGAGACGCCAGACCGCACCAACTCACCTGCAGAACATAGGCGCTGAAGGGCCATGACGCAAGCCTATGAGAACGTAGCCGCCAGAGGCAGCCAGGGCGCCCATGCCGGAGAGGAGGGGAGCTGCGAAGGAGGCTCCCTCCACCCAAAAACGCAGGGAAAAACCTTGTGACTTCCCCACAGCGGCACTCCAGAACACCCCCAACAGCAACGGGGCATGGACTGGAGAATGATAAGAGTGAGAGGCGAAGCCCCCGATAGAATATGAATGCAGAACACCAACACGCGTGCACACCGCCTGGAACCAAAACAAACTCCACGGCGCATGCGCAGGATACGAAGAAGAGTAGCCCAACAAGGCGACAAGCAGCCCAACCGGCCAAAGCAGCCCAACCGGCCACAAACAGCCCAACCGGCCACAAACAGCCCAACCGGCCACAAGTAGCCCAACCGGCTATAAGAAGCCCAACCGCTACAAGTAGCCAAATCCGGCCACAAGGAGACCCAATCTGGGATCCCGGACCAGAACGAAAGGAACCATTACGAAGGCAAACTCCGGGTCACGCAGGAGGGAAGTCGCAAAGGCCAACCGTACCGCAGGCGAAGAGATGCGGGTAGCCGAAAACCTCCGGAAGACGGATCCGAAGAAACACAAGGACACGGAACCGAACCCAGGGAAGAGCAGAAAACCAAGTCTAAATCGTACGCAGAGGAAGAGAAAACCCCACTCCTTGCAACAGTAAGCCCCGCTCAGAAGGACGGAAATCCAGGCGGGGCCCAATGGAGCCCAAGGCCCCAAGGCCACTCCTCCCCAACCCCAGAAGCCTCTACACCAGGCCCGGGGCCGAGTCGACCTCCAAAGCCCCGGCCTCACAAGAAAAAGCCGGGGCAGCCGAGAGAGTTGGAAGAGAAGGGACCCACTGGTCAGACCCGGAGCATCGACCAGAGGAACAGACTCGAATGCCGCCGCAGCAACCCCGGACGGGGCAACCCCCGAAACTGCCCAAGTCTCAGAAACCTCTAACCCCGCCCCAACCCCGAAGCTTCAGACGCTTAGGGGCCGGAAGCAGGAGGGGGGGGGGGACAAAATGAACCACCGAAGGGGAAAAACAAGGGGGCGTGGATGGAACCAAGGCCGAAGGGACCAAAACCCTCAAGTCTGGGTCCCTACGCAAAGCGGGGCAGTCTCGGGCATCCGGGGAAGCGACAACTCGAGCGTGTTGCAACAACCTACCCCGCAACACGCGAGCTGCCTGCACCCACGGGAATTCATCAGCAGACTGGATGAATGGAGTCACGAACAAGCAACAAAACTCGCAGGACTCAGGGTCGAATGTGTGTCACCGACCCAACAGGCAGCATGACGGAGGCAAAACAGGAGAGTCACCCTGAGACAAAGGGACACAGCAACCCTCAACTCGCACAAAGCGAGAGGGGACGCAAGGGTCTCCACTATCGGACCTGAGAGCCCCCGTGGGGTTTCCCAGGGCCCCTAGACTCGGTCTCCTAAGGGTATCCCAGGCAGGGCAACTGCTAACCAGCGCCCCAAACTACCAAGCAAACTGCTAAAGCTGAAACCACAGGACGTGTCCACCCGTGAGGGCAAAGCAGGGGGTGCCACCACACAAACGACCCTAATATAAGGGGGGAGGGACACAAGGCAGACCCCCTACCAGGCAAAAACAAAAATAAAAGAAAACCACACAACGTGGACAACGTATCCAGAGGGAACAGAGCCGGCCGCTGTTATAGCTGAAAACTAGCTACGCAGTACCCTGTGCCCCACCAGTGCTATAACTACCACTTACCCCAAGGTAAACAAGGGAGAAAAAACCCCAAACACTCGGGGCGGCCAAACCCCAAGCAGCTAAAAGCCAAAAGAGGTAGACCCAAGGTGACTTGTGGA
>WNGS01002861.1:12034-41307 GCA_020271785.1 Procambarus virginalis | reverse complement strand
TATGTTATACTAGGCCTAGGAATATATATGTTTGGTTTTAGCTGTATTTTACGGACTATAAGGTGAATAGTACAAAGTTCTACTATGTAATTGTCTATTACGTCCAATATTTAATTTATATGTACGATGTTCCACATAGTTACAACATGTACAGGAGGATGGATTGTATTTATTAAAGGTAAAACATTTCTTTTAGTTTGTTATGGTAGGAAAAAAATTGACTGTAGCAGAGCGTAGTTCGACCTACGGACCTCTGGCGGATACGGGCCAGCACGATTCCACTGCGCCACTCTGCCTCACAATATATAATTATATGACTCAATATAATAATAACTATAATGTAGTATTAGCAAATTACAAAATGGTAAAAGTTTTATGATTTAATAAATATTGTCAATAAACTTTGTTATTAATTTTAGCTCTTTGAAGGGAAGGGAAGGGAACTATCAGGTGAAAGCGCCAAGCCATTACAACTATATAGCACTGGGAAGGGGTCAGGATAAGGATTTGGGATGGGACGGGGGGAAAGGAATGGTACCCAACCACTTGGACGGTCGGAATTGAACGCCGACCTGCAAGAAGCAAGACAGTCGCTCTACCGTTCGACCCAAGTGGTTGGACACTTTGAGTTTATTTCAATGAGTTATGAAAACAAACATTTAAAAAGTCAAATGTTTCCGGCCGGGATCGAACCGGGGACCTTGCGCGTGTGAGGCGCACGTGATAACCACTACACTACGGAAACCTGAAGTATAGTGACCTGTTATTATATGGACCAAATCCGGCTAATTGTATAGATTGTCTTCAGCGATATAATATGATCAAAACACATTGCTTGAGTAATGGCCCCTGCATAATTTAAATTAAGCGGGGGAATTCTGGGAGCGAGAATAAACATATACGCAGCGCTCAGGAGAGCTGCGCGCGCCGTGGGGGGGGATACCTTACCTTACCTTGAGGATACCTTGAGGTGCTTCCGGGGCTTATCGTCCCCGCGGCCCGGTCATCGACCAGGCCTCCTGGTTGCTGGACTGATCAACCAGGCTGTTGGACGCGGCTGCTCGCAGCCTGACGTATGAGTCACAGCCTGGTTGATCAGGTATCCTTTGGAGGTGCTTATCCAGTTCTCTCTTGAACACTGTGAGGGGTTTGCCAGTTATGTCCCTTATGTGTAGTGGAAGCGTGTTGAACAGTCTCGGGCCTCTGATGTTGATAGAGTTCTCTCTCAGAGTACCAGTTGCACCTCTGCTTTTCAACGGGGGTATTCTGCACATCCTGCCATGTCTTCTGGTCTCATGTGATGTTATTTCTGTGTGCAGGTTTGGGACCAGCCCCTCTAATATTTTCCACGTGTAAATTATTATGTATCTCTCCCGCCTGCGCTCAAGGGAATACAGATTTAGGCTCTTTAGTCGGTCCCAATAGTTTAGATGTTTTACCGAGTGGATTCTAGCAGTAAAGGATCTCTGCACGCTCTCCAGGTCAGCAATTTCACCAGCAGTGAAAGGGGCTGTCATTGTGCAGCAGTACTCCACTCTAGAGAGCACAAGCGTTTTGAAAAGTGTCATCATCGGTATAGCATCTCTAGTGTGAAAAGTTCTTGTTATCCAACCTGTCATTTTTCTTGCAGTTGTGACGGCTACTTTATTGTGTTCTTTAAAGGTAAGGTCTTCCGACATGAGTACACCCAGATCCTTTACATTGCCTTTTCGTTCTATGTTATGATTTGCCTGAGTTTTGTACGTGGTTTCCGTTTTTATATTTTCATTTTTTCCATAGCGCATGAGCTGGAACTTGTCTTCGTTAAACACCATATTATTTTCTGTAGCCCATAGAAAGACCTGATCTACATCTGACTGGAGGTTCGCCGTGTCCTCTATGTTGCCTACTCTCATGAAGATCCTAGTGTCATCTGCAAAGGATGATACAGTGCTATAGGTTGTGTTCTTGTCTATGTCCGATATGAGGATGAGAAAAAGTACTGGAGCAAGCACAGTACCCTGGGGGACTGAGCTCTTAACGGTTGACGGGTTGGATTTTATTTTGTTGACTATTACACATTGGGTTCTGTTGGTCAGGAAATTGTAGATCCATCTGCCTACTTTTCCGGTAATTCCTTTTGAGCGCATTTTATGGGCAATAACACCATGGTCACATTTATCAAAAGCTTTTGCGAAATCTGTGTAAATTACATCAGCGTTTTGTTTGTCTTCCATAGCATCTAATGCCATATCATAGTGGTCCAGCAACTGCGACAGGCAAGAGCGCCCTGTTCTGAAACCATGTTGTCCGGGGTTATGGAGATGCTGTGATTCCATGTATTTTGTGATCTTACTTCTTAGCACTCTCTCAAAAATTTTTATGATGTGCGATGTTAGTGCTATCGGTCTGTAATTTTTTGCCTCTGCCTTATTTCCTCCTTTATGAAGTGGTGCTATCTCTGCTGTTTTTAGTATATCAGGAATAACGCCAGTATCTAGGCTTTGTCTCCACAGAATGTGAAGGGCCTGCGATAGTGGTTTTTTACAGTTCTTGATGAATATGGAGTTCCAAGAATCCGGGCCTGGTGCGGAGTGCATAGGCATACTGTTTATGGCTTCTTCAAAATCCAGTGGGGATAGGGTGACGTCTGATATATGATTTGATGTTGGTATCATATCCATGAAAAATTCATTTGGGTTATCGATCTTTAGTGCGTTTAATGGCTCGCTGAAGACAGAGTCGTATTGCTTCCTCAGTAGCTCGCTCATTTCTTTGTTGTCATCGGTGAAAGTTCCATCTTCCTTTCGCAGGGGCCCGATACTAGATGTGGTTTTTGATCTTGATTTTGCATAGGAGAAAAATATTTCGGGTTTCTCTCTATTTCACTGATGGCCTTTTGCTCTCTTTCCCTCTCCTGCGTTTTGTATGATTCTTGTAGCTTGAGTTCAATTTTTCCTATTTCGCTACCTAACCTTCTTCGCCGTTCCTGAGATAGGGTGCGACTCTCAAGTTGTACCGCGATTCGTTTTCTTCGCCTATATAGGGAACGACGTTCTCGTTCCAATCTGCATCTCTTCCTCTTTTTTCTTAGGGGGATGCGGTTTGTACATATTTCTAGTGCTACTGAGCTTATTTTTTCCAGGCACTGGTTCAGGTTCGCATTTCCTAGCTGTTCTTCCCAGTTTATTTCTGTGAAGTCCTGGTTTATTTGCTCCCAGTTTATCTGTTTATTATTGAAGTTGAATTTGCTGAAATCTCCTCCACCGGGAATCTGGACTGGTTTTGAAGGTCTATTCCCCATGGTTGTCATAACTTCAATTAAGTTGTGATCTGAGTAACAGGTATTTGTAATCATTATGTTCCTGATCAATTCATCATTATTAGTGAAAATGAGGTCCAGCGTGTTCTCCTTCCTGGTTGGTTCTACTATTTGCTGGTTTAAGGCAAACCTGTCGCACATCCGTAGCAGGTCATTTGCATGTGCCTGTTCATTAAGGCTACTTCCTGGTATTCTTTCTGATATTACTGTATTAGCCAGGTGCTTCCATTTCAGGTGCCGTAGGTTGAAGTCCCCAAGCAGGATGATGTTCGGAGCTGGATTTGTGAGGTTTTCCAAGCAGTGTTCTACTTTCATTAGTTGGTCTTTAAACTGCTGAGGGTTTGCCTCCGGTGACTTATATACAAGGACAATAACTACATTTATAATCTCTATTTTGATTATCAGCACTTCCACCATATCATTTGAGGTGTTTAGCAGCTCAGTACAGATGAGTGTGTCTTTGATGTATAGGCTGACCCCACCCTGAAGCCGGTGTTTCCTATCACATCTGAAAAGATTGTACTCTGAGATCCATATTTCACCATCATGGTAGTCCTTTGTGTGGGTTTCTGTTAGGGCTGCAAACACTGCATTTGCCTCATGAAGGAGACCATCTATAAAGTGAACTTTGTTGGATTTGCGTGTTTTTATACCTTGAATGTTGGCAAATATAAATGATGTTATCGTGGTAGTGGAAGTGCTGGATGCCTTACTTGGTGTTAATATCTGAGGCTCTGGTAAGGGGGCCACTGTGTTTGCGTCCAGGGTGTGTTGTTTTCGAAGTGATTCGTCCAGTTTCGGTAGTGGGGCGAGTGTTGTGTGTAGTACCTGTGTGTTTGTTGGTAATGTGTATTCCAGACTTGTGGGTATCTCCCTTCCCCTCTGTAATCCTGTGGTGGTTCCATCTGACTGTTCCTCTCTCTTATATTTTCTGCTCTGTTTCTGCCTTCCTCTAAAAAATTGCCAGTAGTGTCATACTGATTTTCCCGTCTATAACGTTGTGTACCTCTCACGTGGAATTCCGGACACTGAAGATTGTAGCATTTTTTGTCCCTAATTGAAAATTGACATAATTTGGGGTGGAAGTATTTACACCCTGTTCCAAAACGGCATGTACCCCTCGCCAACATGTTCCTGCATTTTCGAGGATGCAGAAAATGGCATTTTGTTCCTAATTTTCCATATTTGCATATTCCTTTAGCGTAGAATTTGCAAATGTGTTCCGGTTTTGCGTTTTTCAAGGTATTTATATCTGTGTCTGTCTTGTCTACCACTTTATTGGAGCCATCTCCGCTTTTCGTCCCAATTCCTTCATTTATGCACTCTGTCTCACTGTTGCTCACATCGTTTATATTACCTGACTCTGCAATATTGCTGCTATTATGTACTACAATACCCTCTTCCTCCACATTACTGCTGCGGTTCTCTAAACTATCTGTTCCTGGGTTTTGGTCGTTAACCAATGTTGTCTTATCCCAGTCTGCATATATCACTGGTAGCTTGTCTGTGAATGGTAATCTCTGTGACTCGGGAATGTTTTTCAAAAGTTTAGTTATGTTCTCTAACATTAATCTGTCATCTTTGCAGACCCAGTAAATTCCTTGCCTTTTTGTGCATCCTGGAGATACTTCTGTACAGCCCAGGTGAAATCTCATGTTACAGATGCAACACGTTACGCCTACATTACGTTTTCCCAGTACTCCCGAGCACTCGCCACACCTCTCCATTTCTGATGTATTATGGCACCGTGGCACCGAACCCCGAAAAACCCGAAGAGGAAGCCGGTGACACAGCAACCGACGCAAGGCCCCCGGGGGTCGAACCTTGCGATCGCGAGAGAGGCGGAAGGGGTGACCCCGAAGGAACCAGAACAGCCGACGAAGCCAAACCCGACCCGGCGTGTAGACCAGCATCGCAAAGTTCAGGCTCCCGCACAACCCCTCGAGCAACCGCCGGGTGACCCGAGGGCCCACCAGAAACAGACGAAGGCGGGACCGCAGCCGCTGGAGAGACTCCGGAGGGAGAGACAAGGAGGAGGTGCGAGAGTCCCAAACGAGGCCCAGCCAAGTCCGAACCTGAGATGGAACCAGATGGGACTTCCTCCAGTTCACCAAGAACCCGAACCCGGCGAGCTGGGAAAGAACCAAATCCCTGGCTAGCAAGCAAGCGGACCGGCTGGGAGCCCAAACCAGCCAGTCGTCGAGGTAGGCCAACACCCGAACTCCTAGAAGACGCAACCGAGCCACGACTACCCGTGTAAGGCGCGTGAACACGCAAGGTGCCAGGTTCAACCCAAACGGGAGACAACGAAAGCGGTAACTCTGACGCCCCACCACAAAACCGAGCCAGTCCCTGAACCGCGGATGAATCGGGACATGCCAATAAGCGTCCCGGAGGTCCAGGGACACCATCCAAAAGGAGCCGAACCTGAGACAGCGTAGTCATCCGGAAGGAGGGGCAATGAACCCAAGGGTTCAGACGGGACAAGTCCAGAATGAACCTCAGGTCCGCGCAGTCCCGTTTCGGAACCGGAAACAGACGGGAAACCCATCTGAGGGACGACGTCGTTTCGACGACGCCCAAACGTACCCACTCCAAGACGACGCGACGGAGCGCAGGGGAAGAAACTTGCCCTGCCAGCCCCGACCCCCCCAACGCCACCGCAGACCGCAAGACACGACCTGAAAGGCCCACGAATCGTGGGACCAGGCGCGGGCGAACAGCGCAAGCCGCCCCCCCTCGCCCCGTCAACGGGGCAAACCGCGAAAGGGCCGGCGACCCTTACGAGACCCAGAACCCCGCACAGAGCGAACACCGCGCCGACCAGACGAGGGCGGGTCCGCAGCAGGAGCCGAACCCGAACCTGACACCAGAGGCCTACCACGACGAGAGGAACCCCGAGCTCTGGCACGACCCTTCCGGGAAGACCCACCCCGGGACCCCCGGAAGACCAACAAGTCCGACATCGGACGACAAGCCGCCGACGCAGCCTGAATAAACTGCGCCACGGCCGACTCCGCAAAAAGAAGAGGACAAAAGGGGAAGAACGCCTAAGAGCCAGAGCCCAAGCAGATTCCACGGAGGAACCCAGCACCGCCTGCCGACACGCGAGACGGGAAGCATAAAACAGGGAAACCGCATCCCGCAAAATCGGCGTGAACAGCTTCAACAAGGCAGCGAACGAGCGCGCAGCCGAGGACAAGGCGCCGGACCCTGGGACGGACCCAAGCGTCCTCACATCCTCCACGAGCCAATCCGAGGACAGCTCCAGGATGGAAAAGAACCGCAAGGCCGAAGCCAAAAGGCCCCGGGCGCGCAAGTCCTCCGCAACAAGCGCCGCCGAAAGGACGGGAACCTGCACATGGAGCTGAATAACGCCCACATCGCGGGGAGGGCAGGGGCAAACAAGCACTCATTCAGGTACTCAAGCTCGCCCCCCAGGAAAACCTGAATCACCGTGGAAGCTTCCCGCCACTCCAACGTGCGGGAACGACAGAAGGAATGCCAGGAATCCAAAACAAGCAAGGGGCAGGCTGCTAGCCAGGAAGACTCCGGAACCTCGTAACGGAGCCAGAAAGGGAACGAAGTCCCAAACCTGAACTCAGAAGGATCCAGTTCCGAGGCATAATCCGGGTCCCGCAGGAGGTAAGCTGCAAAGGCCGCTCGCACCTCACCAGGTTGGATGCGATAAGCCGAAAACCTCCGGAAAGACGGAACCGACGAACCCGGGGAACACGGAACCGAACCCGGGGAGGGGCCGACACCAAATCCAACTCGTACGCAGAGGGGGGAAAAGAGAACCCCACTCCTTGTAACAATAAGCCCCGCTCAGAGGGAAGAAAACCCAGGCGGGGTCCAGCGGAGCCCAAGGCCCCCAAGTCAGCCCCTCCCCAGCCTCGAGGTCCAACACCACAGGACCCGAGGCCGAGTCCTCTCCCCAAGCCCCGACCCCACAAGACAAGGACGGAGCAGCCGGAACAGCTGAAGGAAGGGGGGCCCACTGGTCAGACCCCGAAGCTTCGGCCGGGAGACAAGACTCGAATGCCTCTGCCGCTCCCCCGGAAGGGGCACCCCCCGAAGCTGCCCGAGTCTCAAGATCAAGTAACCCCTGCTCCGACCCCGAAACCCTCAGACGTTTCGGGGCTGGAAGCAAGGGGGGGGGGGACCAGAATGAGCAGTAGGGGAAGGACGAGGAGGCGCGGACTGAACCAGGATCGAAGCGACCCCCACCCCCAAGTCCGGGTCACGAAAAGCAAAGCGGGGCAGCCCCGGGGCATCCGGGTGAGCAACCAACCTAGCGCGTTGCAACAGACGAAACCTAGACTGCAACGCACGCGCCGCCTGTACCCGAAGAGAATCATCAGAGGATTGGGTAAATTGAGTCACAAGCAAGCAGCAACACTCACAGGACTCAGGGTCGAAAGTATCACCGACCCAACAGGCAGCATGGCAGAGGCAAAAACAATGAGGGTCACCCTGAGACAAAGGGACCGAGCAACCCGCAAACTCGCACACAGCGAGTGGGGACTCCGGGGTCACATCCATCGGACCCACGCGCCCCCTAGGGGATTCCCAGGGTCCTGAGCGTTTACTTTAAGAGGACTCGCGCTCAGGTAGTCCCAGGCAGGGAGCTGCTAACCGGCGCCCAAAACTACCAATCGAACTTCTATAGCTGTACCCCAGGGACGTGTACACTCACGGGGACCTAGCAGGGGGCGCCATCGAGTATAACCGTGAAAGGGTTAGAACTAAGGAATGAATATGAGAGAACCCCCCACCAGGCAAAAACAAAAAGAAAAACAAAACCCCGCAAGAGGACAGCGAGCCCCAGGGAACAGAGCCGGCCGCTATGTCGGGAATACAAGCTGTGCAGCACCCTGCGCCCCTACCAGTGCAAACTGCCTCTTACCTGCCAGTAACAAGGGAGAACAGAACACCCAAGAGCCCAACAGGCGGCCGAAAAACCGAAAAAGGTAAAACGGACCAGCAGAGGCAGATCCCAAGGAGCCTGTGGAAGGTGGCCCCAAGCCCCAAGGGTAGTACTTACAGGGCACCTAGGGAAGGAAACCCTAGGCGCATGCAGCCCGAGTACCAAAAATTACTCCTGGCTCTCGCACCCAGAAAACAAACACCACACGCAAGCACAGTGTTGTAGCGAACACCGGAGCCAGAGCACACGACCTTCGCCTATAGCATCAGCCTCAAGAACTGAGGTGTGGGTAGCCGGCGCGGAGGGTCTGGGGCTCCCCCTTCCCCCTCCCGGGGAGGGGGGAGCTGCGCAGACAGCGGCGCGGCAGCGTGTGACGTCACACTAGTTTGCTCGTTTTTCTTTGGGGAGTTCTATCCACTAGTTCGGCTTTTGGTAGCAATTTTAACCAGAATAGGGGTTTGTTTTGGGGCGCTTACCTTTCTGGGTGCCTGTCCCGGTCGATGGCAGACATAGAATGCTTCCAACCACACGGGGGCTTCTATAGGCCATTGCTCCCCTTGCCTCTCTGAGGGGGCCCGGTTCTGGCCGTGGTTCCCAGTAGGCCTAAGAACTCCATATACATGACTGATGCCAAAGTCTGACATTAGCATATCAGCCTGGGATAGCTCCTGGGAGCCGACGGGGCTCCCCCCAGAAAACAATTCTATCCAATGACGATGGTGTGCTTTCAGCTTCAGACACTGCTATTGAATTCAGTAGATTCTTTTCACCCATTGGGACATCCCTTGCTCATGATATTCCATTCTCACTCACTAATATTAAAGACTACCTTATTGGAATCTATCCAGAGTCTGTACCTAGCTCCTGCTAATTCCTCTGATGTTAATGAGGTAATCCGTTCCCTTAAAACTAAGTCAAGTGCCCTTGATGAAATACCATCTCTAATTTACAAAAAAGCCTCCAGATTTCTAACTCCTGCCATTGCGTTGCTCTTCAACAAATCACTTGAATTCCAAACCTTTCCAAATATTCTAAAAAAAAGCGAGAGTAACCCCAGTCCACAAATGTGGTGATTTCACTGATGTCAACAATTACAGACCTATATCAATTCTGCCAACCTTGCCAAAAATATTTGAAAAGCTAATCTACAAGCAGCTTTTCTCATATCTAGCCAAACTCAATATACTAAGCTCTTGCCAATATGGCTTCAGACCCAATAAAAGCACTAACGATGCACTTATTAGTATGTAGTATGATTAACTTGATAATTACAGCTCTTGATAAAAATGAGTTCCCTGTTGGGTTATTTGTGGACCTACGTAAGGCTTTTGACACTGTCAACCACCAAAACCTTCTTCTTAAATTACATCATTATGGAGTCAGAGGTCACTCCCTGCAATACCTTCAGTCCTACCTTTCTGACAGGCTCCAGTATTTTTCTGTGAATAATTCCATTTCTCTGACACTACCCATAAACACTAGTGTTCCACAGGGCAGCATACTTTGCCCCCTCCTCTTCTCATCTACATTAATGACCTTCCAAATGCCTCTCAACACCTCAAATCAATCTTATTTGCTGATGACACAGTAAATAATGTGTAATACTTTCATTTTATCCAGTCCTGACCCTTGTGCTCTAAATGTTACTGTGAATACTGAACTAAATAAAGTCCATTTTTGGCTAACTGCTAACAAACTCATCCTTAACATTGAAAAAACTTTCTATATTTTGTTTGGTAATAAATCCTCAAATGAAATTAATATAAGAATAAACAATATACAAATCAGTAGTAAAGTTGATGGATAATTCCTTGGTGTCCTCATCGATAACAAGCTGAATTTCCAGGGTCACATTCTAAATGTAACAAAAAGTTTCTAAAACTGTTGGCATTCTTTCTAGATCAGATATTATGTACCTCGTCCTGCTCTGGTGACGCTCTATTATTCTCTCATCTATCCTTATCTCAACTACAATATCTGTGATTGGGGTTCTACCCAAAATCATTTACGTCCTCTAATTACCCAACATAAAGCTGCTATTAGAACAATATCTACCTCTGGCCCCAGACAGCACTTAGTACCCTTACTCAAATCTCTGAATATGTTAGATATTAAGTCACTGCACATCCTCTCATGTGTACTCTATATATTTAAAACTCTGAACTGAAATGTCAATCCTGACCTTAAAAGCTTCTTAGAAGGTTGTGGCAGAACTCATGGGCACCACACCAGAAACAAATACCTATTTGACATTCTAAGAGCACGACTTAATCAAACTTGAAATGCTCTACAAATCAAGGGACCCAGGATGTGGAATGACCTTCCCAATCATGTCAAAAGCTGTACCTCTCTCAACCAGTTTAAGATGAAGTAAGTAATTATTACATAAGAATGCACCAAACCGGGAAGGCTATATATCACCATCAAATGTGTGGGATAATCAGAGGGCGCTAAATATCACCAAGGATACAATACGAGAACAGAAACGCATAAGGCGAACGATATCAAAAGTATCCGAGTCGCCAAAAATTCTATTGAGGGACAAGCAACCACAGGGGAAGGTCATAAAACAAGACACATGCTCATCCTGGAAGTCAAGACATTCAACAAGGATATGCACGACCGTAAGAAGGACAATGCAATTTGGACAATAAGGAGCAGGGCGGCGCTCCATTAAGTGACCATGAGTCAAACGGGTATGGCCAATACGTAACCTAGCCAGAGCCGTTTCCCACCTCCGGTTATGGTGGCAGGAGGAAGATCACTGGGACACACGACTCTTAAGAGTACGCAGTTTGTTACCAATAACAGAAGACCAACAACTCTGCCAGTGGGCAAGGATGGAGGCATGAATAACTGGGTAAAAGTCGGAATAAGGAATATGTTTACAGGAGATGGGACAAGTGCGGATAGCTTCCTTAGTGGCAGCATCCGCACGCGAGAGACACCAACATGTTAAAGAGACACCAACATGGCTGGGAACCCAGCAAAACTCAACTGACTTAAATTTACTGGAGATAAGAAACAGCCAATGTTGAATCTCGATGACCACCGGGTGGACCAGATTAAAGGACCCTAAAGCCATGAAGGCACTATGAGAGTCAACTACCACCACAAAGGAGGATTGACACCGGGAAAGCAGGAGACGAAGAGCATAGAGAATAGCATAAAGTTCTGCTGTAAAGATGCTAGCCTCCAGAGGAAGGTAACACATATATGTGTGGTCAGGAAAAACAACAGAGTAGCCCACACCGTCAGGAGACTTAGACCCATCGGTGAAGATGGGAACGGAGTGGGAGTGAGAAGAAAAGTGCTCAAGGAAGGGGCGTTTCAGAACCGTAGGAGGGGTAAAAGCTTTAGTAATGCGGGTCAGAGAAGTACAAAATTTGGGAAGGGGGACCCTTCATGGGGGCAGGGATAGAACAATACGAGGAGAAACATTGGTAATATGAACTGAAAAAGAATCTTGTAAGAACAGAAAGAGGGAGGTGGTGAAGAGTAACAGGAACTACAGGAGGTGTAAAAGTCAAAGTCAAAAGTCAACACAATATACTTAGCTCTTGCCAATATGGCTTCAGACCCAAAAAAAGCACTAATGATGCACTTATTAGTATGATTAACTTGATTCATGCAGCTCTTGATAAAAATGAGTTCCCTGTTGGGTTATTTGTGGACCTGCGTAAGGCTTTTGACACTGTCAACTACCAAAATCTTCTTCTTAAATTACATCATTATGGTGTCAGAGGACACTCCTTGCAATACCTCAAAACCTACCTTACTAACAGGCTCCAGTATGTTTCTGTGAATAATTCAATTTCTCCCACCCTACACAATAGTTTTACCAGAATAGGGGTTTGTTTTGGGGCACCTACCTTTCTGGGTGCCTATCCCAGTTGATGGCAGACACAGAATGCTCCCAACCACATGGGAAGTGTCTCTATGGGCCATTGCTCCTCATGCCTCTCTAGAGGGGGCCAAGTTCTGGCTCGTGGTCCCCGGCAGGCAAGAACTCCATGCATTGACTGATGCCAGAAAGTTATACATATCCATTCAGCATGGATAGCTCCAGGGAGCCTCCGGGACTCGCCCAGAAAATGGCGTTTCATTACATTCAACGCTGGGTTTTTTCCAAACTTCCCTGCTCTATTGCGGCCAAAATATGTCACCTACAATTTTTTATTCCTTTTCCTGTGATCAGGGAACACAAATGAACACTTTTATAAGATGAAAGAATTTTTTGGAATTTTTGTTTTGTTGAGCCTGGTGGTGTTGCAAGCCAAAAAGCTCTTAGCAGTTAAAGGGTTAAAGAAGGACAATAGTTGTTGGTCACACTTTATTTTATATCGTTTTCCAGTTCTTTCCTTCTTTACAATGATCGTTCCATTCCTAGTGTAGCACTGCTTGATAACACCTGAGTTTTGTTTGTGAATGTTAGCTATATATGCACTTTCTGCTTATAACTTGTAATAACTATGTCTTATTATATTATAATTTGTTTTATAATAGCAAAATATCATTCCAGTAGTTATTAAGTAAATAAATGCTGGTGAATATGAAATATGAGAGTAGATGATGATCCCAGGCTGGTAGGAGCATTTACTATCACCTAATGGGTCTGTTCACCTAGCAATAAGTATAGCTAATTGTGTACCTTCTGTGCTGTGAGCCAGATGGAAGGACAGACTCCACTGCCCTTGGCCGGCCTGGTGAGCACTAGTCACAAAGTCCCAGCCAAGAGATGACACAGCGGTGAACACATTTAGCAAGGGCTTGGAAATGCGCCAAGGCACCGAACCCCGAAAAACCAAAGAGGAAGCCGGCGACGTAGCAACTGACACAAAGCCCCCAGAAATCGAACCCAGTGGTCGCAAGAGGGGCAGAAGGGACGTCCTCAAAGAAACCAGAACAGCCGATGAAGCCACACCCGATCCAGCGGGTAGACCATCATGGCAAAGTTCAGGCTCCTGCACAAACTCTAGCGCAAGTATTTCATGACCCAGGAGCCCCTCAGAAACATATGCAGGCAAAGCAGAACCGCTAGAGGAAGAGACATGGAAGCAGTATGAGCGTCCCACTGAAAACCCAGTCAAGACCGAACCTGAGAGGGAACCAGATGGGACTTCCTCCAGTTCACCAAAAACCCAAACCCGGCGAGCTGGGAAAAAAACAAATCTCCGGTGAGCAGATGCATGGACCGGCTGGGAGCCCAAACCAGCCAGTCGTCGAGGTAGTCCAAAACCCGAACACCCAACAGACGCAGCTGGGCCACCACGACCTGAGTAAGGCGTGTGAACACGAGAAACGCCAGATTCAAGCCAAACGGAAGGCAACAAAAGCGGTAACCTTAACACTCCAGAACAAAACCAAGCCAGTCCCTAAACCTTGGATGAACTGGGACATGACAATATGCATCCTTGAGGTCAAGGGGACACCATCCAAGCGCCTGGCTCCAACAGAAGACGGACCTGGGATAGAGTAGTCATCCGCAAGGAGGGGCAATAAACCCACGGGTTCAGAAGGAACAAGTCCAGAATGAACTGGAGGTCCACACAGTCCCATTTTGGGACCGGAAACAGGCGGGTTCCGGAACGAGGTCGTTTCGACGACGCCCAAGCGAACCTACTCCGAGATGACTTGACAGAGCGCAGGAGAAGAGGCCTGCCCTGTGAGCCCCAAGCTCCCAGAGGGAGGACGAGCCACCCAACACCACCACAGGCTGCACCAAACCTCCACCCCATCGTCCCTTCAATGGGACAAACCGCGAAAGGGCCAACGCACCTTACGAGAACCTAAGTGGCACACAGGGCGATCCCCCCACACAGACCAGAAACAGACGCAACCGAAGGCTGCGCCTGCCCCAAATCTAGCACCACCGGCCTACCATGACGGAAAGAACCCCAAGCCCCGGCATGACCTTTATGGGAACGCCCCCATGAGCCCCCCGTAGCACTAACAAGTCTGACATAGGTCGACTACCAACCGCTGCTGCCTGCAGATACTGCACCACCGCAGACTCTGCAAAAAGCAACAAACAAAAATGTGAAGACAACCGAAGAGCCAGGGCCCACACGGATTCCAAGGAAGCAAGCACCGCCTGCCAACACACGATGTGAGAAGCATAAAAACGCGAAACTGTATCCCGCAGAAACGGCGTGAACAGCTTCAACAGGGCAGATGATGCCTGCACCGCAGAAGACAGTGCACCTGACTCAGCGGCGGCCCCAAGTGCCCCCACATCCAACTCAACTCAAGCCAATCCGAGGAGGGAAAAAAAACGCAGGGCTGAAACAAGCAGGCCACGAGTACACAAATCCTCCACAACAAAGGCAGCCGAAAGGGAGGGAACCTGCACATGAAGCTGCATGACACATCTGCCCTTCCCGCGGAAGGGCATGGGATGTTTTTTCTTATGAAATGATAAATCTGTTCATTTCATTATGTATAATTTAATTTGTTTAAATTTGAGTTAAAACTAACGTAGATATATGACCGAACCTAACCACCCCTACCTAACCTAACCTCCCCTACCTAACATAACTAGCACACACGCACGCACGCGTCGCTAGTGTGGTGTTGTGTGTTACTGAGGAAGTCTTGGTTGTAGGGTTGATATAAAGCCATTGCTTGGTTACTGACTTTAATACTTAAACTGATACATGACTAGCAGCTTCCAAGCTGGTGGGCGTCCTGTATGCTTTCTTGTTTACCTCTCCCTTGCTGGCATCTGAACCGCAGCACATACAAATGGATGGTGCCGTTTTCTATGAACATGACAGCGATATGATCACTGCGTACAAAATAGTAACCGGAATTGATAAAATCGATAGGGAAGATTTCCTGAGACCTGGAGCTTCAAGAACAAGAAGTCATATATTTAAACTGGCTAAACACAGATGCCGAAGAAATATAAGAAAATTCACTTTCGCAAACAGAGTGGTGGACGGTTGGAACAAGTTAGGTGAGAAGGTGGTGGAGGTCAAGACCGTCAGTAGTTTCAAAGCGTTATATGACAAAAGAGTGCTGGGAAGATGGGACACCATGAGCGTAGCTCTCATCCTGTAACTACACTTAGGTAATTACACACACACTTCCTCCAGTCCATAATATAGTCCATAATAAGTATATAAGTCCATAATCAATTTTTGGATGTTTAGAGAAGGAAATTTCATCTAGGGTGGACCGAGCAGTAGAAGAGATGAAAATCATAGAGAAAATAGTAGGTTTAGGAGAAGGCTCAAAGGAAAATGTCAGTGATTTTAGAAGAATAGGAAAACATGAGAAAGACAAGAACTGCCCCTTAAGGGTGACGTTTAATGGAGTGAAAAACATGATGGAAGTGCTTAGAAATGCCAGGAAATTGCAGAGTGATGAGGTTGGAAAACTTTGGTCAATAAGACAAGACCTCTCCAAGGAAGACAGAGAAAAGCTGAAAATGAACCTAATTGAGGCAAAACGTCTAAATGGAGATAGAAATGAAGAAGACAGAAATTCTTTTTTCTACAAAGTGTCAGGGACTGGAAAGCTTGTGAAATGGTACATAAAAACAAAGCAACAAGATCAGTAGTGGAAGGGGGAGTAAAGAGCAAAGGAAAAGGGAACATGTTCCTGAAAATTGTATGTACCAACATAGATGGAGTGAGGTCAAAAACTTTGGAGTTGCAAGATATAATCCAGCTTAGGGTCCCAGATATTGTCGCATTATCAGAGACAAAACTTGAAGGAAATATAATAAATAAAGTCATATTCCCAAGAGGCCAGAAACGTTTGGAGACGTGACAGGAAAACTAGGAAGGGAGGAGGAGTGGCTGTGCTGGTGAAAAAACACCTTTAGGTAAGAGAGTTAATATTTGAAAACCCTCGAGATACTGACATAATGGCATTGCAGATCTGGAATCAGGATGATAAGCTGATAATTTTAAATGCCTACAGCCCACCAGCAAGCAACACATGGGCAAAGGAAGAACTGTATGACAAACGAGAGGGCCTCATAATGGTCATGAGAGATATTATTGTACAATTAGATAAGGATAAATCACGACTGTTGATACTGGGGGACTTCAACTTTATAGCAATAGACTGGGAGGCCTATGAAGCAAGAACGGAGGACTTTTGGACATGCAGATTTGTGAACCTCATTCTGGAGACATTCTTGTATCAACACATAAAGCAGGCCACAAGAATGAGGGAAGGAGATGTACCGTCAGTACTGGATCTAGTATTCACCAGGAAAGAAGAAGAGATATTTGACATCCAGTACCTTCCTCCCTTGGGAAAGAGTGATCACGTCCTGTTAGACATTGATTATGCTTTAAGATATCATCTAGAAGAAAATGGGGACATTGAACCAGTTGATAAACTCAATTTAAGGAGAGGTCACTATGGGGAACTTTGAAATTTCTTTAATGAGTGTAATTGGACAGACTTGTTCCTAGGCAGGGAAGTATATGAAATGTATGCCAAATTTTTAAAAATATACGAGGAAGGCACACAAACATTCATGCCAAAACAGAGATGCAGGGCAAGAAAACAGGATTGGTTCAACAGAAATTGTGAGAGGGCCAGAGACCAAAAGACACAAAAATGGAATCAGTATAGGAAGAGGCCAAACCCCCCCCCCCCAGCATACCAGCGATACAAAGATGCGAGAAATAACTATACGGCAGTAAGGAGAGAGGCAGAAAGAAATTTTGAAAAAGGGAAAGAGGATAAATGTAAAACAGAACCAGGCCTATTCTACAAATTCATAAACAACAAATTGCAGGTAAAGGATAATATCCAGAGGTTGAAAATGGGAAACAGATTCACGGAAAATGAAAAGGAAATGTGTGAAACATTAAATGAAAAGTTCCAAAGTGTGTTTGTGCAAAATGAAATCTTCAGAGAACCAGACACAATAAGAATTCCAGAGAACAACATAGAGCGGATAGAGGAGTCTAGAGATGAAGTGGAAAATATGCTAAAGAAGCTCAGTAAGAACAAAGCAGCTGGCCCAGATGGAGTTTCACCATGGGTTCTGAGAGAATGTGCATCTGAGCTCAGCATTCCACTTCACCTGATCTTTCAGGCATCCCTGTGTACAGGAATCATAGCAGACATGTGGAAACAGGCTAACATAGTTCCAATCAACAAAAGTGGCAGCAGGGAAGACCCCCTCAATTATAGACCTGTATCATTGACAGTGTAATAGTAAAAGTATTGGAAAAACTAATCAAAACTAAATGGGTAGAACACCTGGAGAGAAATGATATAACATCAGACGACAGACAGTATGGTTTTCGATCTGGAAGATCCTGTGTATCGGATTTACTCAGTTTCTATGATCGAGCAACAGAGATATTACAGGAAAGAGATGGTTGGGTTGACTGCATCTATCTGGACCTAAAAAAGGCTTTCGACAGAGTTCCACATAAGAGGTTGTTCTGGAAACTGGAAAATATTGGAGGGGTGACAGGTAAGCTTTTAAAATGGATGAAAAAATTTCTGACTGATAGAAAAATGAGGGCAGTAATCAGAGGCAATGTATCGGACTGGAGAAATGTCACATATTAGAAATACGAACTGAACGAGATTCCTGTAAGCAAGATAGCCAGACAGAAAGAGGGAGGTGGTGAAGAGGAATAGGAACCACAGGAGGGGTAAAAGTTAAAGCATGACAGAGGCGAGAGGAAGAATGTTGCAATGACTGCGCAAGATAGTGAAGACAGTAGCGATCACGGCGGTCCTGGAGAAATAGGAAGCCAGTGTCAACATACAAGCTGATGACGGGAGTCGAACGAAAGGCACCAGAGCTGAGGTGCAACCCAGTATGGTGCAAAGCATCAAGACGGTGAAGAGTAGAAGGAGAAGCAGACGAGTAAGCAGGGCAACCATAATCGAGTTTAGACAGGACGAGAGAGGAATGAAGAGAGAGAAAAGTGCGCCTATCTGCTCCCCAAGAAGTATGGGACAATACCTGAAGGAGGGTAAGGGCCTTAGAGCATTCAACTCGGAGGTAAGCGATAGGGAGCGACCAAGACAAACAAGTGTCAAAGATTAACCCTTTACCTGCGCAACACATCATATGATGTGTTCAGTGACTTGCCGTAATTTGTGCTCCACATCATATGATGTATTGGAGTACTACGCAAGATTTAAATGGGCCGCAGATACACGGGGTTCACCACACCTTCATCAGGGCTCTTGTAAACAGATGCCATTTTGTTTTAAATTGTGGGCCAAATTCCCGGGTGTGAGGGGCCTCAGTATTGAGTGAGTTACCAAGCCTGATGCATGCAGCATGAGCTCACAGCACTGCTGTTCAGCTTGTGACCACAGCATCGCCTAAAAATGCCATAATATACATGTTCATGCTATTATTTAGTGATATTATTACAGAAGCCCCCTGACTGTGATAAAAATGACCAGAAATCTGATAATAGCAGGATTGTTGTGATAATTAGTGCTGTAGTGGGAGGAGTAATTTTGGTGAGGAGGGAGGTAGCATTGACTGCTGACTCTGTGTGACCACCTTTTACTGTCTGGACTCACTATACCAGCTTAGTTGTTCGCTATGTTAACAAAACATGCAGATGCTTATATATAATGTCTGTATATAAAATCAAAAAAGTATGGAAGTCAACACAGAAACGATAACTACCGTCCGGTTCCCGAACTAGCACAACAGGAGAGAGCCACGGTGACGTACTAGGCTCTATCACGCCCTGCCTCAACATTTTCTGGCACTCCTCCCTGATAACGTTCTTTGCCTGTTCCGGCAACCTCCACTGTCTCGTGTACATAGGCAAATGATCACCAGTCGGAATGGTGTGCTCAATCTTATCAAGGAGACCAATCTGGTCATCCTCTGTCGCAAATAATTTTGGGAATTTTCGCAAAACTCCTCTCAGTGCCTTCCTTTCCGCCTGTGTAACATGTTGAAAATCAAGTGCTGAAATTAATTTTTCTACCTCTTCTACATTCCGTGCAACGTTTCTTGTCTCATACTGTGCTTTGGATGGTGTTTTAGTATCTATCATGTTTAGTGCACTACATTGTGCAGTGACGGTTGGCGTCTCAGCTGACTCATTGTGAAAGATTTCTGTGTCCTCCACCATAGTTCCCTGAGATACCCTATCACCTGCCCTGAAGCAAAAAGTCTTATGTGAAAGATTGACAACTGGAATGAGTGCACCTTTATCGAGCACTACAATTAAGTGATGAGGAATTAATAAGCTATCACATCTCCCAGCCACCTGAAGGGTGGTACCTGGTTGTATGTGACGTCCCACGGCTACTTTAATAAGTTTAACAGAATGTGGTGGGCAACTCTGTTTGGTCAATGCATGCAATGTGCATGACCTCTTAAATGTGTCTGGAAGAGACTTAAAAATCAATTTTGGATAGTGCGCATTATATTTTTGCTTCCTCTTAATTGAAGCTACAACTGGGGGATGGTCGATCATCTCCACTGGGTAGGAAGTCTGTCCCAACTGCAACCTGCAGTTCCTAGCCCCTATTTGAGCAGACAAGGAATAATCAAATCGCGACAGAAAATCAGTCCCCATTAAGATGTAACCCGGAAAATCAAGGTTCTCTACGATCGTACATGTGTGAGGCTGCAATTCCCCATCAATCTCAAAATTAACTGTACCTTGACCCACGATCTCAATCTTTTCCCCATTGACCGCTGATAACGTCTTTGCGCTACGTTTAAGACGTGCCTACTTAAAATTGCTGAAGGCTAACTTTTTAATTACAGTTGCCTGGCTTCCTGTATCAACAAAAGCTGTCAATCTTACACCTTCCACTTTCATCTCAAAAGTAGGCCTACCATCACTAGGAGCCTTCTTTTATTCTTTCGTATTAGTGACTTTACAGTCCCTCTGTATATGTCCGCGCTTCCCGCAGGAGTAACACCTCCGCGGGTCCCTGTTGGTACTCCGCGCAGGGTGGCTCGAACGTGCAGCTGTGGGCTGCTTCCCGCGTGACGAACCCGCGCCACAGTTAGTCGGCTTGGCCCCCTCGCCTATACTTAACGCCTCTACGTATGGGGACGACTGAACGCCCGATGTCTCTGTGCGCATCTGCCTGTCTAAGGCTGTGGCGGCCTGTTGGACTAGTTCTTTATAGCTCACAAACGCTCCCTCCGCAACTAAAAATGGCCCCATAGCAGAAGGCAACGTTCTGCAGAAGAATTGTTTGGCTAATCGCTCTGCCTGACTCAAATCTAACCCCAGTTCCGTAGTAAGATTGTCAACCCCACTCTTTAATAGCGTCCCGAAATCTTTGATGGTGCTGCGGTCATCATTCTTAAGTGACTGCAGGTAAATCTGAGCTTCATCTTCCGACACCTTTTCCTTAACCCTTACACTGCTCAGGGGTCCTGAGGACATTTACACCTCTGTGCGCAAGAAAAAAAAAATTCAAAATTTTTTTTTCGTCTTCTAAACATGTTAATTTGTGTCCCCTGAGCACGGGAAAAATAGCAAAAAATCGTAGGTGACATATTTTGGGCGCAATTGACCGTGGAAGTCTGGCAAAAAGTGGGCGTTGACAGAGCGGTCGCCAGGGCCGGTCAGCGTCACCCGCGCTGACAGATGGGAGTTGCCACAAAGATATTATTACCTAATTGTTTCAATGTCTCCGATTGATTTTTTCTTAGTTTTTTTGCAGTAATATTATTCAATAGTGTGTATTGTAATATATTTATATAATAAAAGTGGTGAATAATAGCTATACTCAAACGTATGGTGTGCATATTAGTAATTCAATTATTATGTTCATAAAACAATAAACAAATAGTTTTGCTGCTATTACACTCTATACACAGGTTATATATAAGTATCTGCATATTTTGGTCACCATAACGAACCACTAAATTGGTATTGAGAGTCGAAGAGCAACGAAGAGTTACCGCCACACAACAGCCAGCCACTCGCTGCCACTCCCACAACACACGCACTAAACTTTCTCCCCCAACAGTACCATTTGTGGTGTTATTATACTATATACAGACGTTATATATAGTATGTATATATGTTGTTCACCACAACTGTACAGCTATGCTGATATAGTTAGTTCAGGCACTAAGAGTCGTCGGTATACACAGCTGGCGGCTGGCGGCTCCCTCACTCATTCAAGGTCACACGCACTAAACTTTCTCCCCCAACAATACTGTTTGCAGTGTTATTACCCTATATACACATATTATATAAAATATCTACATGTTTTATGCACTGTAACTGTACACCTAAGCTTGTAGTGCGCCCAAAGAGCATAGTGGATACCCTCTAAACAGCTTGACAAATTGTGCAGACGACGTCACCTCCGTCACCCAAATGGCTCCTCCCAGCATAATCCTTTTGCTGTTATTACACTAATACACACATTATATATAAGTATCTACATTTGTGTTCACCACAGAGAACCACTGAGCTGGTATGGTGAATGTAAACAATAACAGGTGGCCACACAGTCAGTAAACGATGCTGTCTCCCTCAGTCTCTCAGCATCACTCCTCCCACAGCGCTAATTATTACAACAATCCTGCTATTATCACAACCCTGGTTATTTATATCACAGTCACGGGTCATCTGTAATATTGTCATCACTAAATAATAACAGTTATATATTTAAGTACAACCTCGATTCAACGTACCCCGATTCAACGAATCTCCGGCTAGTTCGCACACTTTTCAGACCGGATTTACTCACCCGGTTCGAAGCGAGGGATGTTCGGATGATTAGCTTACGATGTCCAGACAGAGTTCAGAGACTGGTGGAAAACTTTCTCATTCTATCACAGATTACAATTAATAATTCTCTCATATGACAAGTTGGATCACACAAGTGGACCACACAAGTGGACCACACAAGTGGACCACAAGTGGTCCACAAGCTTACGATTTTGGGACAAAGTTCACAGAACGGTGGAAAACTTTCCCTTTCTATCACAGATTACAATTAATAATTCCCACATATGACAAGTTCGATCACACAAGTGGACCGCACATGTGGACCGCACAACTGGACCGCACAAGTGGTCCACAAGCTTACAATGTTGGGACAGAGTTCACAGAGTTGTGGAAAACTGTCTCATTCTATCACAGTTTACAATTAATAATTCCTTCATNAGCCCAACAGGGCTACAGTAGCCCAACCGGCCCATAAGGAGCCCAACCGGCCCAAAATTATCCCAACAGGGCTACAAGGAGCCCAACCGGACTACAAGGAGCCCAACAGGACTACAAAGAGCCCAAAACGGCGACAAGAACGAGGAGCCGACAGACGTTCCAATAACGCGGGAAGTAGCGAAAAACCTTCCCGAACCCTCGAGAACACGGAAGCCAAACCCAGTCCCGAAGGCACACAAAGGCGCAGGCGCACCGAGACCAGTAGTCACGTAGAACCCCCAAAACGGGGAAACATGACGAAAACACCGTCCCAACAAGGGGGGGGGGGAAACATCCACCCACAGGACGGAACCAACCGACTCAAAGGGCAAGGAACCGAGCCCGGGGAGGGGCGACGCCCAACAGCACGTACGGCGAGTGGGGAGGAAAACCCTACTCCGCGTAACCACAAGCCCCGCCTAAAGGGGATAAAAACCCCACGGGGTCCAACGGGGCCAAGGCCCCCCAAGTCAGCCCCTCCCCAGCCCTGGGAACCCACCCGACAGGCCCCGGGGCCGAGCCGTCCCCCCAAAGCCCCAGCCGTACCAGAAAACCGGGGCAGCCGTGAAAACACGAAGGAAGGGAGCCCACTGGCAGACCCTTACAACACGGCTGGAGGAACAGGCTCAAATGCCCCCGTCACTACCCCGGAAGGGGATTTCCCCGAGACTGCCCGAGTCTCAACACCAACAAACCCCGCCCTGAACCTACAGACGGTAAGGAACCGGATGCAGGCAGGAAGGGGAATCAAGGGGAAAAACAAGAACCAAAACAGGGCAGCCCCGGGGTTCCCGGGGAGTTACCACGAGAGCGTTGCCACCACCAAGGCTCAAGTGCAACGCCTCTGCTGCCCGCACCAGCTGAGCACAACTGGGTAACCGAGCCACAACGAGCAACAAACTCACAGGACTCCGGGTCGAAGGTGTCACCGACCCCACAGGCAGCAGACGGAGGCAAAACAGAGAGTCACCCAGAGACAAGGGGTGAGCAACCCTCAAACTCGCTGGAAGCGAGGGGGGGGGGGCTCTGGGATCACATCCATCGGACCCACGCGCCCCCAGGGGTTTCCCAGGGTCCCGAGCGTTTACTATAAGAGGACTTGCGCTCAGGTAATCCCAGGCAGGGTACTGCTAACCGGCACCCAAAACTACCAAACAACTTTCTAAGAGCTGAACCCCCGGATGTGTACACTCACGGGGACCTAGCAGGGGGTGCCACCAGAAATACTCAGAACACAAAGGACCCAAGGGGCAAGAACGAAGGCAGACCCACCCACCAGGTAGATAAACAAAAAGAAAAAGAAAACCCCGCAAGAGGACAGCATACCCGAGTGGAACAGAACCGGCCGCTATGATTGGGAAAAGACAAGCTGCACAGTACCCTGCGCCCCACCAGTGCAAAACTGCCCCTTACCCTAAGGCGACCAAGGGAGACAGAACACCCGAGCACACAAAGAGCGGCCGAAAACCAAGCAGTAAACGGCCTAGCAGAGGCAGACCCCAAGGACCTTGTGGAAGGTGGCCCCAAGTCCCAAGGGCAGTACTTACAGGGCGCCTAGGGAAGGGAACCCTAGGCGCATGCAGCCCGAGTACTGGAGAAACACTCCTGGCTCACGCACCACCTAGAAAAACAGACACCACACTCTAGGTACAGTGCTGAAACAACCACTGGAGCCGGAGCACATAACCAGTGCCTATAGCATCAGCCGAAGAACTGATGGGTGGATAGCCGGCGTGGGAGGTCTGGGGCTCCCCCTTCCCCCTCCCGGGGAGGGGGGAGCTGCGCAGACAGCGGCGCGGTGACGTGTGACGTCATACTAGTTTGCTTGTTTTCTGTTGGGGAGTTCTATCCACTAGTTCGACTTTTTGTAGCAATTTTAACCAGAATAGGGGTTTGTTTTGGGGCGCTTACCTTTCTGGGTGCCTGTCCCGGTCGATGGCAGACATAGAATGCTTCCAATCACACTGGGGCCTCTATAGGCCATTGCTCCCCTTGCCTCTCTGAGGGGGCCCGGTTCTGGCCGTGGTCCCCGGTAGGCCTAAGAACTCCATACACATGACTGATGCCAAAGTCTGACATTAGCATATCAGCCTGGGATAGCTCCGGGGAGCCGACGGGGCTCCCCCCAGAAAGAATAAATAAAGATTGACAAGAATAATGTTCAATAAGATTATAAATAAATAAATATGTTTATTCAGGTAAGGTATATACTTACAAGTGATGTTACATTAGTGGATCGAATTATAGATAGAGCTAGTACATACAATGCCTAAAGCCACTATTACGCAATGTGTTTTGGGCAGGAAGAACATTAATATCTAGAACTTAATACTAATTGAGCATAAAGAATAAAATGTGTTGAGAACAAATACAAATAAAGATAAAAAAAAGAGGGAACATGACTGAAAAAGCAGCACAAATACAAAAGGCTGACAAACAGCATTGATTAAAAAAAAAAAACAGACATGGATTGACAATAGAGGGGGTAAGGTAGGTTACAGGGAATTTATTAGGTAGTGTTTAGTTTTAATCTTAAACTGGTTGAGAGAGGTACAGTCTTTAACATGGTTGGGAAGGTCATTCCACATTCTGGGTCCCTTGATTTGTAGAGCATTTCTAGTTTGATTAAGCCGTACTCTTGGAATATCAAAACTGTATTTATTTCTGGTGTGGTGCTCATGGGTTTTGTTACAACCTTCAATGAAGCTTTTGAGTTCAGGATTGGCATTACAGTTCAGCGTTTTATATATGTATGATACACATGAGAGAATGTGCAGTGACTTAATATCTAACATATTCAGAGATTTGAGTAGGGGTACATGGAATTAATGGAAATTCCATGGAATTTATGGAATTAATGAAGACAAAAAAAATACAAGGTTAATCATAATTAATTAATACTGACCTAAATTATCTTACATATATAATCTTAATGATAATTAACTATAATTAGTTATTATTCTATAAATAATATGAACAATAGAAAAATATGAACTCAATTCATTAATTGTAATAAATGACTAATAAAAATAAAATTAACATTTAATTTAAAGATAACAGAGTAAGATAATACATATGAGTAAGATTTTGCTAAGATACTGAGGTAGATGCTTACATAAGTACATGGAGACTTTACTGAGAAGTTAGGAATTTTTATGGATGAGTGAGCATTATTTAACTAATAGAGCAAAGCATCTTGGATAAGGTTAGGCTAGGCTCAGTCACTCATGAGATTTTTTTCAATATTAGCATTGGAAGATTGCTGGTTTTCAGATATGTCAGTCATTAACCATATATGATGGGAGTAACTTTCCCAAAACCGCACAATACATACATATACGATTGAGGGGTCTGGCGCACGATTTTAAATGCGCTGCGAGGGGATAGGGGCAGCTATAGTCTAGCCACAGCTGATAATAAACAGATGCCACCAAGAAAAAAATCGTGGGTAACATATCCGGGTGTGAGAGCCTCAGTTCTGAGTGAGCCACCAAGGCTGGCGCACGCAGTATGAGCTCCCAGCACTGCTCTCCAGCTTGTGACCACAGCATCGCCTAAAAATGTCAAAATATATATATGCACATGCTATTATTTAGCAATGATAGTATTACAGAAGACCCCCTGACTGTGGATAAAAATGACCAGGTTTCTGATAATAACAAGATTGTGGTGATAATTAGTGCTGTGGTGGGAGGAGTAATCTTGGTGGGTAGAGAGGTAGAATTGTCTGCTGACTCTGTGTGAGCATCTTTTACTGTCTGGCCTACCATACCAGCTTAGCGGTTCGCTATGACGAACACAAATGTAGATACTTATATATAACATGTGAATATAGTATAATAACAGCAAAAGAACTATGTTGGGAGCAGCCATTTTGGTGAGGGAGGTGGCATCATCTGCATGACATATGTCATGCAGTGTATGTTGGCCACTATATGGTCTTTGGGCACCATATCAGCTTAGTTGTACATGTAGTGAGTAAACCTTATACTAACTACAGCCTCTCATTAGATTAATGGCATAACTAATTAGCACTAATTACACAAGCTATAATCCTATCCCTATTTACAGGTACTGTAACACTCTTTACAGCCTGTTGGAGGAAGCCGAGGTGTAGTCACCAAATACTGTATAAGCAAGCGAAATGCGAAAAGCCAACAGAACAATTTCCACGGTGATTCAGTGAACTACAATACAGACACTTAGGATTTACCACACCTCTTCAACCTCAAGAATGTAGCACTCGGCGTGTACAGTTCTAATCGACCCCAAGAAGCTACAGCTTCGACACTGCCAACAACCGACTACTGTAATCAAGACTACTAAATAAATATGAAACCCACTAAATACTGTGTATCTAATCTACCCAACAAAGTAACATAATTGTGTGACTGAGTGTGGTGACTTCTGTTATGGCCTGAACTCACTATACCAGCTTAGATGAACAGTTATGGTGAACAAAACATTTATATAATTATATAACGTCTGTATATAGTGAATAAAAGCAAAAACAGTATGGTGGGAAGAGTAAGTAAGTAATTATCAAAAGAAGGCACCAAACTGTGAAGGCTATGTAGCACCATCAAACGAGCGAAATAATCAGAAGGCGCTAAATATCACCAAGGATGCCAATACGAGAACACAAACGCATAAGGTGAACGATATCAAAAGAATCCAATTCACCAAGAACTGTATCGAGGGACAAGTGACAGCGAGGGACGGTCAGGAAGCAGGACACACGCTGGTCCTGGAAGTCAGGACATTCAACAAGGATATGCACGACTGTAGGAGGGGACAACGCAATTTGGACAATAAAGAGCAGGGCGGCACTCCATTAACCACTTAACTGCGCCAACCGAGTTTTCTCGGTCGGCGGGAAACTGCGCCAACCGAGAAAACTCGTTTTGATTTTTTGGTACCCATTCGAAACGCGCGCGCGGTTGGTTGTGTACGAGATGGATGCCTGAGGCCGTCAGTGAGGGGCGGCCATTTTGAAAAAAAAATCCCAGAATGCCCCAGGCCCGAGGGTAGCCTCAGTTTTGATCGAGCAACCATGGCGGACGCACGCACCTCCAGCTCCCAGTCACCCGTGGGACGCGCTGTTACAAAACCGCTTTCTCCAGGGGAGATAAACAGTTTATTGTTTGAGGATGAAGTGGAATATTATGTTGATGATCCAAGGATTGATAGAGACATAACTCAAGGGTCTAGTGGAAGTGAAATAGATACAGATGAAGATGATACAGTGAGCTCGTATCGTTCAGGGCGAGCTGCACGCACAATGAAGCGTCACAGCTCATCGCCCTTGCCAGAATTATCCCCACCACCACCACCTCCATCTCCCATTTTTGACGACAGTGATACTATTGAGTCATTTTCTGGGTTTAGTGACGCCGCTTCTGATACAAGTAGCATAGATGAGGCAAGGGCTAGCAGCTGCCGTCGTCTCGGTGTTACCAGGCGCAGATCTGCTGTCTCAGCAGGTCGCCCTGCCAAGCGCCGCCATGTATCCCCTATCGACGACACTGACGACAGTGTTGCCTCTACATCTACTTTCCCTGATCGCCCTACTAGTAGACAAGGTGGAAGACCTCCAACTCCTACCCAAAGGAGATTTAGTGCCAGAAAACGCACCCGTAGTGGAGTCGCTCGTGTAGGTGCCAAAAGGAGAACGGCTGAATTTGTGTGGGAGGACTGTGATATTTTTGTACCACAAAAACCTCAATTTGATGATAGGGATGTGGGGGTTGCACCCATGTTCCCGTACACAGGTGAAGACATGACGGAAATGGACTATTTTCGTGCATACTTTGATGAGCAGTTCATGCAACATCTTGTTGCCGAAACCAACAGATATGCATGGCAACTTATTGAAGCTGGAATATTACAGGCTTCACGTATGATACGTTGGAAGGACACCACTGTGGCTGAGCTGTATGTGTTCTTTGCTCTATGTATGCTCCAAAAACATTCGGAGAAGCAAGTTATTCAGGATTATTGGAACAAAGACGCTGCTGTTCCATCACCTGTGTTCAACAAATACATGTCACGAGACAGGTTTCTGCTACTACTACGGTGCCTGCATTTTGAAAACCTTGAAAATTTTTATAGAAATGATCGACTTTGGAGAGTGCGAAAAGTGTTCAATGATCTCAAAGGGAAATTTCGTGATTACTTTGTACCTGGACAGAATGTTGTCATTGATGAATCCCTAGTTCTTTTCAAGGGACGTCTTCTCTTCAAACAGTACATCCCATCAAAACGGCACCGCTTTGGCCTCAAATTTTTTGTACTGTGCGACTGTGAAACCGGAATGGTGATCGATATGATATTATATTCTGGTACAAATGTAGACATACCCTCAGACGATCCTCTCGGATTTTCTGGCAGTGTAGTGAAGACGCTAATGGAACCATTGCTGAACAAGGGGCACATTCTGTACACTGACAATTAATATACGAGCCCCTTGCTAACAAAGTTCTTGCTTGAACATAACACGGGAGTGTGTGGCACTGTAAGGACAAATAGGAAAGAAATGCCGGTTTTGGAAAATAATATTGGTGTAGGTGATTGTGAACTTAGAAAATGTGACAAAATATTAGCAGTGCGTTGGAAAGACAAACGTGAAGTCAATATGTTGTCAACAGTTCACACTGGTGAAATGCTTGACAGTGGCAAAGTGAGGTATCGAGGTGATGGATCATTGTTCAAGCCAGATTGTATCATTGACTACAATATAAATATGAGACTTGTAGATAAATGTGATATGATGGTTGGTGCCGTCGAATGTGTCCGCAGAACTGTAAAGTGGACAAGGAAATTCTTCTTTCATCTTGTGGATGTAACAGTGCTCAACTGTTTCAACATGTTTTTGATGAAAACAGGCAAAAAA
>WNGS01002860.1:17266-40401 GCA_020271785.1 Procambarus virginalis | reverse complement strand
CATCACTAAGTCACTCTACTAAACGATGCTACTACACGCCACTACACCAGGTTACTACACCACGCCACTACACCAGGCAACTACACCAGCTACTACACAACGCCACTACACCAGGCCACTAAACCAGGCTACTACACTATCACACTACACCAGCCACTACACCAGACTACTACACACAGGCCACTACACAACTGGAGTAGTGGCGTGGTGTAGTAGCCTGGTGTAGAGGCGTGGTGTATAGTACCTGGTGTAGTGGTGTGGGGTAGCAGCCTGGTGTAGTGGCGTGGTGTAGTAGCCTGGTGTAGTAGCCTTGTGTAGTAGCGTGCTGCTCTAGCGTGGTGTAGTAGCCTTGTGTAGAGGCCTGGTGTAGTGGCGTGGTGTAGTAGCCTGGTGTAGTAGAGTGGTGTAGTATCCTGGTGTAGTGGCGTAGTGTACTGGCGTGGTGTAGTAGTCTGGTGTAGTGGGGTGGTGTAGTGGCCTGGAGTAGTGGCCTGGGGTAGTGGCGTGGTGAAGTAGCCTGGTGTAGTAGTGTGATGTAGTAGCCTGGTGTAGGGGCCTGGTGTAGTGGCGTGGTGTAGTAGCCTGGTGTAGTGGCCTGGTGTAGCAGCCTGGTGTAGTGGCGGGGTGTAGTTGCCTGGTGTAGTAGCGTGGAGTAGTAGCCTGGTGTTATAGCATGGTGTGGTAGCCTGCTTTAGTGGTCTTGTGTAGTAGCGTGGTGTAGTAGCCTGGTGTAGTAGCGTGGTGTAGTAGCCTGGTGTATTTGCCTGGTGTAGTAACGTGGTGTAGTAGTGTATTGTTGTAGCCTGTAGTAGCGTGGTGTAGTAGCCTGTAGTAGCCTGGCGTAGTAGCGTTGTGTAGTAGCCTGGTGTAGTAGCGTGGTGTAGTAGCCTGGTGTAGTAGCGTCGTGTAGTTGTCTGGTGTTGTGTTATGACGTAGTAGCCTATTGTAGTGGCCTGGTGTTGTGGCGTGGTGTAGTACCCTTGTGAAGTATCGTGGTGTAGTAGCCAGGTGAAGTGGCCTGGTGTAGTATCATGGTGTAGTTGCGTCGTGTAGTAGCGTGGTGTAGTGGCGTCGTGTAGACGTGTCGTGTAGTGTCGTCGTGAAGTAGCCTGGAGTAATGGCGTGGTGTAGTAGCCAGGTGTAGTAGCCTGATGTAGTGGTGTGGTGTAGTACCCTGGTGTAGTAGCATGGTGTAGCAGCCTGGTGTAGTAGCCTAGTGAAGTGGCGTGGTGTTGTTACGGGGTGTAGTAGCCTGCTGTAGTAGCCTTGTGTAGTGGCAAGGTGTAGTAGCCTGGTGTAGTGGCGTTGAGTCGTAGCCCAGTGTAGTAGCGTGGTGTTGTAGCATAGTGTAGTAGCCTGGTGTAGAGGCCTGGTGCAGTGGCCTGGTGTAGTGGCGTGGTGTAGTAGAGTGGTTTTGTAGCATAGTGTAGTAGCCCGGTGTAGAGGCCTGGTGCAGTGGCCTGGTGTAGTGGCGTGGTGTAGTAGTGAGGTGTAGTACCCTGATGTATTAGCATAGTGTAGTGCCATGGTGTAGTTACCTGGTGTTGTAGCATAGTGTAGTAGCCTGGTGTAGTGACCTGGTGTAGTAGCTTGGTGCAGTGGCATGGTGTAGTAGCCTGGTGAAGTAGCGTAGTGTAGTAGCCTGGTGTAGTAGAATGATGGTGTAGCGTGGTGTAGTTTCTTGGTGTAGTGGCATGGTGTAGTACCCTAGTGTAGTAGCGTGGAGTTGTAGCCTGTTGTAGTAGCGTTATGTAGTGCCATGGTGTAACAGCCTTGTGTTGTTGCGTGGTGTAGTAGCCTGGTGTAGTAGCATGATGTAGTTGCCTGGTGCAGTGGCATGTAGAAGCCTGGTGTAGTAGCATTGTGTAGTAGGCTGGTGTAGTAGCGTGGTGTTGTAGTGTGGAGTAATAGTCTTGTGTAGTGGCCAGGTGTAGTAGTGTGGTGTAGTAGCCTGGTGTAGTAGTGTGGTAAAATAGTATGGTGTAGTAGCATGGTATAATAGTGTAGTGTAGTAGTTTGGTGTAGTAGCCTGTAGTAGTGTTACGACCCTAGGTTCTTCATTGGAAATCAGAGGTCATATGAAGTTCTAAATAATTTACCTTACGTTATTTTGTGCGCTTGTTGATGTGCATTCCTATCTTCCTTGCCAGATTTAAGACGAATTTTGTTTCTCACAGAGCATTCAGACTCTTGCGGTTGTTGTGGATTAAGTATAACATTGTAGTAATTATTAACTATCCTTAGAACGAGTAAAGTAAACAATATTGTACATCGGTGAAGATTTGTAATGTGAATAAGCTGCACGATCAATTAGGCTCTTCCCTGCACCCCAACAACTCGGAAGCTCTGGACTAGACTCTGGCTGCCTCCTTCTCTGTTCGGGCTGTGTAGTGTAGAGACCTACCTGTGGGAATCTGCCTGGATTCTCTTCTTCCTTCTCTCTTCCCTTACCTTGTCCTGAGTCTAGTTTACAAAGCTAAGTACCGGTTGCATGTACGTTTTCTGGCATATTATGTAGTGAAAGCCAGTGTTTTGGGTACCCCTAAGTGTATTGTTGTGTTGGGGGTACACCACGTGGTCTCACTACTCTAAGCTGCCTCAAGCTTCAAGTTCTTCACCAGTAGACTTATCCTAGCTTGTCCCAAGTGTAAGCCTTGTATCCTGCCTACGTGGAGTAGTGTAAGATAGTGTGGTAGTAGTTATTGTTGTGGTTGTTAAGAGGGTTTAATAAATAAGTTAGTTTTTGAGGTGTATCCATTACTCCTGTTGTAGTAGCGTAGTTGATTGTATCCCAGACGACAGATCTGTTCTAATACCTTAAAGTATAAACAGGATCCTTTGTTTCTTGGGGGCCGAGCCTAATTGTGTCACTACCCTGTTGCACCTTGATTCTAACTGCTGACCCTGCTCCATAATACTAGATCCCCCATAGCAGCCCACAAACTTATAACAAGCGGTTGGCCTGACCGGGAGGAACTTTGTAACTGTAAAAAATTTGATTTTTGAGTGCCAAAACTAAAAATTCTTGTTTTCCGCAGAACGGTTGTGCATTAGCCTAGGGCCCAGCTCATCTAGCAAAAGATATATCATGCACTGACTGGACACCCAGCTGGATCCCTTCACGATTGAGGTAAGTGTGGCCTTGTGTTAGGGGCCGTGCAAATTATTGTTTTTTCCAAATTTTATTTTTTATTTTTTATTTTGCTAGGAGCTAAATTTATTAGTGATGGCATCTAAAATGCAGGAACTGGCAAATGATCCTTCAGTGGTAGAGATTAAGAAGCTCACCAAATCAAATTTAGTATTGTTAGGCAAGAAATTTGGTCTCGAGTTAAACGACACTGATAAAAAGTGGACCTTGGTGAATTAAATTTTACAGCATTGTATAGACCAAGAACTATTGCCAAGTGATACAATTTTATGCGAGCCCAGTCCAGTGGAAAGTGTAGTTAGTAGAAATATAGAGTTAGAATTAAAACTATCCCAGTTAAGACTGGCATAGCAAGAGGCTAGAGTAGTAGAACAAAATGCTAAAGTTGAAGAGCAAAGGGTCAAAAATGAGGTGGCAAGAATGGTACCACCACCTACTGGGGACTCAAACCCCAGACATTCTGATAAAAAGCATAACTTACATGAATTTTCAGTCAGACACTGAAAGATTTTTTAACCATTTTCAGAGACTAGCCATGTCCATGAACTGGCCAAGGGAAGAGTGGGTGAAAATCTTACATGGGCGGCTTAGGGGTAAAGCACAAGATATTTTTATAAACATGCCTGACGATGAGTGTTTTGAATATGGTAAAGTCAGGGAACGAATTTTGAGGGCATATGAAATTATGCCTGAAGCTCACCGCCAAGCTTATCACAACCGTAGGCCTACTCACAACCAACTTCTCACTGAATTTGCTAATGACCAAATTAGATTGTAACGAACGATTATGTTACGTTGTTGGGTTGATTAGATACACAGTGTTTAGCGAGTTTCATATTTATTTAGTAGTCCTGGATACAGCAGTGTCGTAGACGTTGAGACGAAGCCTGGAGCAGAGCAGAGAGCTGAGTGAGGCCGGAGTCGTGGAGCTCTATGTAGGAGAGCGTGGCGGCTTGATTGAGAATTGTGAGTGTCTGAACTCGGGGAGCGAGAGCGTGGCGGCTCGATGCGGTCGTAGTCTGGTGTCTGCTCTGTGTCGAAGCTGTAGCGCCTTGGGTCGACTAGAACTGCCCAAGCCGAGTACTACATTCTTGACTGGAGATTGTACTGGTCTGGTGTTCTCCCATCGCTGGGTTATATGGTAATTACACCTCAGCTCCCTCCAACAAGGTGAGGAGAGTATTGGGGAAAGATTGTAGCTTCTGTAATTAGTTATGCTATGAAGATAATGAGATAATGGAGAGAGTATAAGATTAACTCGCTACAGGACTCCCCCTGCCAGGGAATGGAAGAAAACAATATAACAAAAAATACGTGGTCGTTGTGGAACATGTAGTCCGGTACCAAAAGATGCAGGCAGTGTGTGGACAAGCTCGATGTAGCAGGAGAGAAGAATGTGCATGATTGTTGCGTCCATGGGTCGCTGGTGGAGCACTTAGATCCGGGGCGGATGGGCTCGGGCACCAGGACAATAGGAGGTAATGTAGGCACGTAGTTAGGACAACGAGGGAATCACTGCTAGAGCTGAATTGTCCTGGAGGCGACGAAGAGTCGGAAACGCACGCTGTAGGTCCAAGATGCTTGAGTCGGCAGCGTATCAGAATGCAGTGTTCGTGTAGATGAATCTGACGAAAGAGCAGCTGTCGTGGGAGTCCCTGTAGAACCAGCAGTGCCCTGGCAGCGATGGAGAGTCGGCAGGACAGGCTGTAGATCCCACATGATGTAGTTGCTGATGAAGCTGCCAGAAGAGTGAGTAGCGATCGTGGAGCAGCAAGCCATAGTAGATGAAAATGCAGAGATGATCGCGATGAAAATCATAGCTGTGGCGAGGGTGTTGGCAGAGTTCCGTGACAGGTGGCACCGGTCCACAGCAAGCAACAGCAGGAGTGAAGGTCCAGTGAGAGTCCATATTGTAGTCCATCGTGGCTGGGTATCGTCGAAACTCTCTGGGGTCACCAATGTAACGTACTATTATGTTATGTTGTTGGGTTGATTAGATACACAGTGTTTAGTGAGTTTCATATTTATTTAGTAGTCCTGGATACAGCAGTGTCGTAGACGTTGAGACGAAGCCTGGAGCAGAGCAGAGAGCTGAGTGAGGCCGGAGTCGTGGAGCTCTATGTAGGAGAGCGTGGCGGCACGATTGAGAATTGTGAGTGTCTGAACTCGGGGAGCGAGAGCGTGGCGGCTCGATGCGGTCGTAGTCGGCTGCCTGCTCTGTGTCGAAGCTGTAGCGCCTTGGGTCGACTAGAACTGCCCAGGCCGAGTACTACATTCTTGACTGGAGATTGTACTGGTCTGCTGTTCTCCCATCGCTGGGTTATATGGTAATTACACCTCAGCTCCCTCCAACAAGGTGAGGAAAGTATTGGGGAAAGGATTGTAGCTTCTGTAATTAGTTATGCTATGAAGATAATGAGATAACGGAGAGCGTATAAGATTAACTCGCTACAAGATTGTTTGAAAAATTAATTCGCTCGGCAAAAGCCGAAATATACGAGGCACTTAAAAATTTAGTTTTAGTGGAGAACTTTATAGATAATATGCCAGAGAATGTTGCACATTACATTGGAGGAAGGATAGAGGTAGATTCTAAAATAGTGGATTTGGCCAAGATGGCAAAAAACTACCAGTTGGCGGGCAAAAGGCCCAATAAAAATAATTATATCCCACAGAGTAACAAAACTTATACCCACAGCCAGTCCAGACCACCTCATTCTAACAGTCTAACTAATGCACCTTCTGTTTCAGACATAACTAACCCTGTTAAATTGTCTAGCCCCATGGCACCTAAGGGTGAACTGAAGGGCAATCCTGTTAGTAATGTCTCTTCTCCCCGACGAATCTGTGGTCACTGTAAACGTCCAAACCACATTACTAGCCGTTGTTGGCAACTGTACCTGGAAAAAAGACCCAATGCTCTTGTTTTGACACAGGGCTTGAGGGCCTTCTGAAGGGTTAGGGAGTAAGACCTCCAACCCACAGTGGTTGGACCTGCTAACTCCATTCTTATCGAAAGGGAGACTACTTTTGTGTGATGGTTCTTCCTGGAAGGACGTGGTGATCTTCCGAGACACCGGTGCCATCCAGACTTTAATTTTAGAGAGTGCATTGCAAGGTGCCAACACTCTCGACACTGGAGAGGTAGTACTGGTCAAGGGTGTCACTAGTTATACTCGAGCAGTACCCCTCCGTAAGGTTACCCTGGAATCTGATTTCCACAAGGGTGTTTGTACAGTCGGAGTCACTTCGTACCTACCTTTCCCTAATGTTGATGTAATATTGGGTAATGATTTAGCAGGGGATAAGGTAGGGGACTCCAGACTGCCTATTATGTTGCCTACTCCTAAGGTTTCCCTGGATCTACCCACTGCAGAGGACAATGTTGTGTACCCTGCGTGCGCAGTGACCAGGTCTGTGGAACTTAAATGTAAGGGCAGCCCTGTGCTTGCCAAGGTGGTAAATCCCGAGGACACAAGGAACTTCCCGATTGGGGAAAGCCAAGTGGACCTTGCGGAAACATTCATGGCCCGACTCGATGACGTGGCCGAGGACATTGTGGAGAGCCTACCACCGCCTCCTACCGAGAGTAGTGAGGAGGTGGAGGAGAACACTGTTGAGCCTCGGCCAATGCCATCTGACCACGGCCTGGACGCCTCCTTGAGTGAGATACAAAAAGCTGACCCCAGTCTTGCAGAATGCCACGAAGTAGCCATCTCTAAGGAGGAAATTGTAGATGCAGCAACTGTGGTACTACTACAATGATCAGATTTTGATGAGAAAATGGAGACCACAGAGCACTCCCTTGTCAAATGAGTGGGAGGTAGTCCACCAGATTATGTTGCCGACCTGCTATAGAGTGTTGACAGCTACTCATGATGATCCTATGGGGGGACATCAATGTGTTAATATTACTTATCACAAAATTTTCAAATATTTTTTTTGCCCCAAGTTGAAAAGCGATGTGGCAAAATTTTGTAATGCATGTATTGCTTGTCAACTTGCTGGGAAACCAAACCACACACCACCTAAAGCTCCTCTAAGGCCTATTGTCGTGCCGGAGGAACTATTTTCTCATGTGGTAATGGACTGTGTTGGTCCAATAACTAGAACTAAGTCTGGTAATATTTACCTAATCACAATGATGTGCATCACGACCCATTACCCAGAGGGTTTTGCTGTAAGGAACATCTGAGCAAAGACTGTTGTTGCTCGTATGTTGCAATTTTTTTCCACTTTTGGACTGCCTCGGGTCGTGCAAACTGACAATGGTACTAATTTTAAGTCTGATATTTTTTAACAATTCTGTAAGGACCATGGAATAACTCATAAGGTTTCCAGCCCATACCATCCACAGAGTCAGGGGGTAATTGAGCGGTTCCATCTAACTCTGAAGCAGATGTTGAAGACATCGTGCGAGAGTTCCCACAACTTATGGGATGAGAACTTACCGTATGTTTTGTTTGCTGCTCGAGAGGGGTTGCAAAGTTCACTGGGTTGTTCTACTTTTGAGTTAGTCTTTGGCCATAAAGTTCGTGGACCCTTGCAAATGTTAGAGGAGAATCTGTTAGGGAACGTAACGTTAACCGAAGGTTCAGCTTTCTTTGCGCAACACCACCAGAGACTCAAGGACTGCAAGGCGGCTGCAATAAAGTATCTTGGGAAGGCCCAAGAAAATATGAAAGAACGACACGATGCTGAGGCTAAGTTGCGGGTATTTCAGCCTGGTGACCCTGTCCTGGTATTAAAGCCTCGACTAGGGAACACTATGTCCCACAAGTACGAAGGCGCCTACATTGTGACAGAAAAGACTGGGGACCTCACTTACAAAGTGAGGCACTCTGACAAGCGTAACCAGGTAATGCTCGTACACTTGAATCGGCTGAAGAAGTTCCAGGGCCCCAGGCCCATCGCACTAACCAATGTTTCCTTTTCCAGTGAGGGAGGGAGATGATTGTTCTGGGGACCCAACTAATTTCATTCTCAATAATTCTAGTTCTGTGAATGCTGTGGAGGAGGGACTGTCCCATTTGCAGATGACCCAACGTGAAGAGGTGCAGTCGTTGCTTGACGAATTCTCTAGTCTGTTCGGGAAGGTCCCGGCCCAGACTGATGCCATTTACCATGATGTCAAGTTGACGGACTACACCCCCATTCGCCTTCAACCCTATCAGACGAGTCCAGAAAAGAAGGCCATCGCACGGAAAGAGATCGACTTCCTGCTCCAGCACGGCCTCATCCGGCTGAGCCAGGGCTCTTGGTGCTCGCCCTGCCTTTTGGTCCCCAAGCCAGATGGCTCCTGGCGATCATGCACCAACTATCAGCAGCTCAACAAGGTGACCATTGTGGACGCCTGTCCGCTGCCCCTTCTCGAAGACTGCATCGACGAAATCGGAAACGCCATGTATGTCTCGAAATTCGACCTCTCAAGGGGTTATTATCAGATCCCGCTCACTGAACGTGCTAAGCAACTAACTGCGTTCGTAACACCCGATGGTGTCTTTGAGTATCAAGTGCTACCGTTCGGCTTGCGTAATGCCCCTGCCACGTTCCAGAGGCTAATGAACTCTCTGCTCGCTAATGTGCCAAATTGTTGGGCATATTTAGATGACATTGTGCTCTTTGATAGTAATTGGGCTGACCACATAGCTAGGTTATGCCAGTTGTTCACAGTTTTGAAAAATGCAAATCTAACCTTAAATGCAAAAAAGTGTCATTTTGGCCAAGGCACAGTGATGTACCTCGGTTATAAAGTAGGCCAAGGAAAAGTGTTACCTCGGCAAGATAAAATCAGTGCCGTTCTGGAGTATCCAGTGCTCCAGTCTAAGAAGGACATTCAAAGATTTATCGATATGTGTGTGTACTATCGATGCTTTTGTCAGAACTTTTCCAGTGTTGCCACTCCTCTTACAGACTTGTTGCAGAAGGCCGTTAAATTTCAGTGGTCATCAGACTGTGCAGAGGCGTTTAAAAATTTGAAATTGATCTTAGCTTCCGCCCCAGTGCTCACTAGTCCAAGGTTCGACCGACCATTTAAAATTCATGTTGACACATCTGACTCGGGTGCTGGTGCAGTGTTGTTGCAAACTGGGGATGATAAAGTGGAACACCAAGTATATTATTACTCTGTGAAACTTGACAAGGCACAATGCAATTATTCAGTGGTAGAAAAAGAGGCGTTGGCGCTAGTGTTAATATGTAAAAAGTTTGAAGTATACCTCACAGGTAATATAGTAGAAGTGCACACGGACTATAACCCACTAGTGTTCATAAACCAGATGAAGGTGAAAAATAAACGCATCCTCAGGTGGGCATTGTACCTACAAGACTTCAATCTTTCCATTACCTGCCTACCGGGCTGGCTCAATGTGATAGCCAACGTTCTTTCCCGGTTACCTGAGTAGCATTCATCTGAGCCAAAGGAAGCCATATACCAACTGTCATGCTTTAGTTATTTATTTTAGGTTCTTCTGTGACATTAAATATTCCATGTCAAATTTATTACTTCCCCGTTTTTTTTTAATGTGCTTTCGCTTTCAGAGAATTCCTTTGTGTGTGTTTTTCTTTCAGAAAATTTATTTGTGTGCTTTTTCTTTCAGAGAATTCCTTTGTGTTTTTCTTGCAGAGAAATTTTTGTCTTCGGTTGATTTTCTTTTATGTCATAGATTTTCCTTTTTATTTGCTGTATACTCTCACAAAAAAATATGACTACTATTCTAGTAGCCACATTTTTTTTTCTCTGAAGGGGGGAGGAGTGTTATGATCCTGGGTTCTTCAGTGGAAACCAGAAGTCATATTAAACTCTAAATAATTTACCTTACATTATTTTGTGCGCTTGTCGATGCGCATTCCTATATTCCTTGCCAGATGTAAGACAAATCTTGTTTCTCACCGAGCATTCAGACTCATGAGCTTGTTGTGGATTAAGTAGAGCTTGTTGTGGATTAAGTATAATATTGTAGTAATTATTAACTATCCTTAGAACGAGTAAAGTAAACAATATTGTACATCGGTGAAGATTTGTAATATGTATAAGCTGCATGATCAATTAGGCTCTTCCCGGCACCACAATAACTCGGGAGCTCTGGACTGGACGCTGGCTGCCTCCTTCTCTGTTCGGGCTGTGTAGTGTAGAGACCTACCTGTGGGAATCTGCCTGGATTCTCTTCTTCCTTCACTCTTCCCTTACCTTATCCTGTGTCTAGTTTACAAAGCTAAGTACCGGTTGCATGTCCGTTTTTTGGCATGTGTAGATATTGTGTAGTATAAGCCAGTGTTTTGGGAACCCCTAAGTGTTGTATTGTGTTGGGGTACACCACGTGGGCTCACTTCCCTAAGCTGCCTCAAGCTTCAAGTTCTTCACCAGTAGACTTTACCCTAGATTGTCCCAAGAGTAAGCCTTGTATCCTGCCTACGTGGACCAAGATAGTTAACGTAAGATAGTGTGTTAAAGTAATTATTGTTATTGTTGTGAATGTATATGGGGGTTGTTAAGAGGGTTTAATAAATAAGTTTGTTTTTGAGGTGTTTCCATTACTCCTGTTGTAGTGGCGTAGCTAATTGTTTCCCAGACGACACATCTGTTCTAAAACCTTAAAGAATAAACAGGAACCTATGTTCCTTGGGGGCTGGGCGTAATTGTGTCACTACCCTCTTGCACCTTAATTCTAACTGCTGACCCTGCTCCATAATACTAGATCCCCCATAGCAGCCCACTAATTTATAACAAGTAGCCTGGTGTAGTAGCCTGTAGTAGTCTGGTGTAGTAGTGTGGTATAGTAGCCTGGTGTAGTAGCAAGGTGTAGTGACGTGATGTAGTAGCCTGATGTAGTAGTGTGGTGTAGCAGCCTGGTGTAGAAGCCTGGTGTAGCAGCCTGAAATAGCCTGTAGTAGCTTGGTGTAGTAGCGTGTAGTAGCCTGGTGTATTTGCCTGTAGAAACCTGGTGTAGTGGTCGTGTGGTGTAGTTGCCTGGGGTAGTAGCATGGTGTAATAGCCTGGTGTAGTTGCCTGGTGTAGTAGCAAGCTGTAATAGCCTAGTGTAGTGGCCAGGTGTGGAGGCATGGTGTAGTGGCGTGGTGAAGTAGCCTGGTGTAGTGGCGTGGTGTTGAAGCATGGTGTAGTGGCCTGGTGTAGTAGTCTGGTGTAGTGGCCTGGTGTAGTAGTCTGGTGTAGTGGCCTGGTGTAGTTGCATGCTGTAGTAGCCTGGTTTAGTGGCATGGTGTAGTGGCGTTGTGTAGTAGCTAGGTGTAGTTGCCTGGAGTAGTGGCGTGGTGTAATAACCTGGTGTAGTGGCGTGTAGTGGCATGGTTTAGTAGCGTGGTGTAGTGATGTGGAGTAGTGGCGTGGTGAGGTAGCTTGGTGTAGTAGTGTGGTGTTTTACCATGGTGTAGTAGCCTGGTGTAGAGGCCTGGTGTAGAGGCATGGTGTAGGAGCCTGGTGTAGTAACGTGGTGTGTGTAGTATCCTGGTGTAGTGGCATGGTGTAGTAGCCTGGTGTAGTAGCCCTTTGTAGTAGCCTGGTGTAGTGGTGTGGTGTTGTAGCGTCGTGTAGTAGCCTGGAATAGAGGCGTGGAGTACAGCAGCCTGGTGTAGAGGCGTGGGGTAGTAGCCTGGTGTAGTGGCATGGTGTAGTAGCCTTGTGTAGTAGCCTCGCATAGTAGCCTTGTGTAGTAGCATGGTGTTGTAGGGTGGTGTAGTAGCCTGGTGTAGAGGCCTGGTGTAGTGGCATGGTGTAGAAGCCTGGTGTAGTAACGTGGTATAGTAGCCTGGTGTAGTGGCGTAGTGTAGTGGTGTGGTGTAGTATCCTGGTGTAGTAGGGTGGTGTAGTGGCCTGGTGTAGTGGCATGGTGTAGTAGAATGTTGTAGTAGCCATGTCTAGTAGTGTGGTGTAGTAGCCTGGTGTAGTAGCGTGGTGTAGTAGAAGGGTGTAGTAGCCTGGTGAGGTAGCGTGGAGTGGTGGCATTGTGTAGTAGCCTGGTGTAGTAGTGTGGTGCAGTAGCCTGGTGTAGAAGCATGGTGTAGTAGCCTTTAGTAGCCTGGTGTAGTAGTTTGGTGTAGTAGCCTGTAGTAGCATGTTGTAGTAGCCTGGTGTAGTAGCGTGATGTAGTTCCGTGGTGTAGTAGCGTGGTGTAGTAGTGTGGTGTAGTAGCGTGGTGTAGTAGCGTGTTGTAGTAGTGTCGTGTAGTAGCATGGTGTAGTAGTGTGGTGTAGTAGCCTGGTGTAGTAGCATTGTGTAGTAGCCTAGTGTAGTAGCCTGGTGTAGTAGCCTGGTGTAGTAGCCTGGTGTAGTAGCGTGGTGTAGTAGTGTGGTGTAGTAGCCTGGTACAGTAGCCTGTAGTATCCTTGTGCAGTAGCCTGTAGTAGCCTGGTGTAATACCATGGTGTAGTAGTGTTGTGTAGTAGCCTGGAGTAGTAGCATGGTGTAGATGTTTGGTGTAATGGTCAGGTGTAGTGGCGTGGAGTAGTGGCGTGGTGTAGTACCCTGGTATAGTAGTGTGGTGTAGTGGGGTTGTGTAGGTGTGTATTGGAGTTACCTTGTGTATTGGCATGGTGTAGTGGCCTGGTGAAGTGGCATGGTTTATTAGCATGGTGCAGTGGGGCGGTGTAGTGGCGTGGTGTATTAGCGTGAAGTAATAGTGTAGTGTAGTACCCTGGTGCAGTAGCGTGGTGTGGCAGCCTGGTGTAGTAGCCTAGTGAAGTGGTGTGGTGTAGTGGAGTGGAGTAGTAGCCTGGTGCAGTAGCCTAGTGAAGTGGTGTGGTGTAGTTGCGTGATGTAGTAGCCTGGTGTAGTAGTGTGATATAATAGCCTGGTGTAGTGGCCTTGTGTAGTGGCTTGGTGTAGTAGCCTGGTGTAGTGGCGTGGTAAAGTAACCTGGAGCAGTAGCGTGGTGTCGTACCCTTGTGTAGTAGCGTGGTGTAGTATCTTGAGGTTATCTTGAGATGATTTCAGGGCTTTAGTGTCCCCACGGCTCGGTCCTCGACCAGGCCTCCACCCCCAGGAAGCATCCCGTGACAGCTGACTAACACCCAGGTACCTATTTTACTGCTAGGTAACAGGGGCATAGGGTGAAAGAAACTCTGCCCATTGTTTCTCGCAGGCGCCTGGGATTGAACCCAGGACCACAGGATCACAAGTCCAGCGTGCTGTCCGCTCGGCCGACCGGCACCCTTAGTAGCCTGGTGTTGTAGCATGGTGTAGTAGCTTGGTGTAGTAGTGTGCTGTAGTATCCTGTAGTAGCCTGGCGTAGAATCCTGTAGTAGCCTAGTGTAGTAGCCTGGTGTAGTGGCGTGGTGTAGTATCCTGGTGAAGTAGGATGGTGTAGTACCCAGGTGTAGTACCCTGGTGTAGTGACGTAATGTAATATCCTTGTGTAGTGGCGAAGTGTAGTAGATTAGTGTAGTGGCGTTGTGTAGTAGCGTCGTGATGTGGCGTCGTGAAGTAGCCTGGAGTAGTGGCGTGGTGTAGTAGCCTGGTGTAGTAGCCTGGTGTAGTGGCATGGTGTAGTGGCATGGTGTAGTTCCTTGGTGTAGTAGCGTGGTGTAGCAGCCTGGTGTAGTTGCCTAGTGAAGTGGCCTGGTGTTGTTACGGAGTGTAGTAGCCTGGTGTAGTGGCGTCGTGTAGTATCCTGGTGTAGTGGCATAGTGTAGTAGCCTGGTGTAGTAACGTCGGGTAGTAGCCTGGTGTAGTAGCAAGATGCAGTACCATGACGTATTAGCATGGTGTAGTACTTTAGTGTAGTAACCTCGTGTAGTAGCATGGTGTAGTAGCGTGGTGTAGTGACCTGGTGTAGTAGCCTGGTGCAGTGGCGTGGTGTAGAAGCCTGGTGAAGTAGCGTGGTGTAGTAGCCTGGTGTAGTAGAATGGTGTTGTAGCTTGGTGTAGTATCCAGGTGTAGTTGCCTGGTGTAGTGTCGTGGTGTAGTACCCTAGTGTAGTTGCGTGGAGAAGTAACCTGTTGTAGTAGCGTGATGTAGTGGCATGGTGTAGTAGCCTGTGTAGTAGCGTGGTGTAGTAGCCTGGTGTAGTAGCGTGATGTAGTAGCCTAGTGTAGTAGCGTGAAGAAGCCTGGTGTAGTGGCCTGGTGTAGTAGAGTGGTGTAGTAGCGTGGTGTAGTAGCGTGGTGTAGTAGCCAGGTGTAGTTGCGTGGTATAATAGTGTGGTGTAGTAGTGTGGTGTAGTAGTGTGATGTAGTAGCCTGGTGTAGTAGCCTGTAGTAGACTGGTGCAGTAGCGTGGTGTAGTAGCCTGGTGTAGTGGCGTGGTGTAGTAGCCTGGTGTAGAGGCGTGGTGTAGTGGCGTGGTGTAGTGGCCTGGTGAAGTGGTGTAGTGGCGTGGTGTAGTAGCCTGGTGTATTAGCCTGGTGTAGTAGCATGGTGTCGTAATCAGGTGTAGTGGCCTGGTGTAGTAGCATGATGTAGTAACCTAGTGTAGTAGCATGATGTAGTAGCCTGGTGTAGTAGCCTGGTGAAGTAGCGTGGTGTAATAGCATAGTGTAGTGGCGTCGTGTAGAACCCTGGTGTAGTAGCGTGGTGAAGTAGCCAGGTGTAGTGGCCTGGTGTAGTGGCGTCGTGTAATAGCGTCGTGTAGTGCCGTCGTGAAGTAGCCTGGAGTAATGGCGTGGTGTAGTAGCCTAATGAAGTTGCGTGGTGTAGTGGCGAAGTGTAGTAGCCTGGTCTAGTAGCGTGGTGTAGAGGTGTGGTGTAGTATCGTGGTGTAGTGGTATGGTGTAGTAGCGTGGTGTAGTGGTGTGGTGTAGTAGTGTGGTGTAGTGGTGTTGTGTAGTAGCGTGGTGTAGTTTTACGGTGTACTAGGGTGTTGTAGTAGCCTGGTGTAGTAGCGTGGTGTTGTAGCGTTGTGTAGTAGCCTGGTGTAGTGGCCTGGTGTAGTGGCCTGGCGTAGTACCCTGGTGTAGTTACGTGGTCAAGTACCCTGTTGTAGTAGCGTGGTGTAGCAGCCTGGTGTAGTGGCGTGGTGTTGCAGCGTGGTGTAATAGCCTGGTGTAGAGGCCTGGTGTAGTGGCGTGATGTAGTGGCCTGGTGTAGTAGTATGATGTAGTACCCCTGGTGTAGTGGCCTGGTGTAGTGGCATTGTGTAGTAGTCTGATGTAGTGGCGTTGCATAGTAGCATGGTGTAGTGGCGTAGTGTAGTAGCCTGGAGTAGTAACCTGAAGTTGTAGCATGGTGTAGTAGCCAGGTGTAGTGGCCTGGTGCAGTAGCCTGGTGTAGTAGCATTATGTAGTATCCAGAAGTACTTGCTTGGTGTAGTAGCGTGGTGTAGTAGTGTGGTGTAGTAACCTGGTGTAGTAGCCTGTGGTAGCCTGGTGTAGTAGCGTGGTGTAGAATTGTGGTGTAGTAGTGTGATGTAGAAGCCTTATGTAGTATTGTGGTGTAGCAGCGAGGTATAGTAGCCTGGTGTAGTAGCCTGTAGTAGCGAGGTGGAGTAGCCTGGTGTAGTAGCCTGGTGTAGTAGCATGGTGTTGTGGTAACGTGAAGTAGTGTCGTGTAGAGGCGTCCTGTAGTGGCGTCGTGTAGTAGCGTCGTGTAGTGGCGTCGTGAAGTAGCGTGGTTTAGTAGCATGGTGTAATAGCCTGGTTTAGTAGCCAGGTGTAGTAGCGTGGTGTAGTGTCGTGGTGCAGTAGCCTGGTGAGGTAGCGTGGTGAAGTGGCGTGGTGTAGTTGCCTGATGCAGTAGCGTGGTGTAGTAGCCTGGTGTAGTAGCCTTTAGTTGCCTGGTGTAGTTGCTTGGTATAGTACCCTGTTCTAGCATGGCGTAGTAGCCTGGTGTAGTAGAGTGATGTAGTGGCATTGTGTAGTAGCATTGTATAGTAGCGTGGTGTAGTAGCATGGTGTAGTAGCGTGGTGTAGTAGACGGGAATAGTAGCCTGGTTTAGTAGATTGGAATTGTTGCCTTGTGTAGTAATGATGTAGCAGCGTGGAGTAGTAGCGTACTGTAGAAGAGTGTTGTAGTAGCGTGGTGTTGTAGCGTGGTGTAGTAGCCTGGTGTAGTAGTTTGGTGTAGTAGCGTTGTGTACTAGCGTGGTGTAGTAGCCTTTAATGGCCTGGTGTAGTAGGTTGGTGTAGTAGCCTGTAGTAGCATGGCGTAGTAGCCTGGTGTAGTAGCGCGATGTAGTAGCATGGTGTAGTAACGTGGTGTAGTAGTGTGGTGTAGTATCCTGGAATAGTAGCCTGGTGTAGTAGTGTGGTGTAGTAGCGTGGTGTGGTAGCCTAGTGTAGAAGAGTGGTGTAGTAGCGTGGTGTAGTAGTGCGGTGTAGTTGCCTGGTGTAGTAGCCTGGTGTAGAAATATGGTGTAGTAACGTGGTGTAGTAGCCTGGTGTAGTAGCCTGGTGTAGTAGCGTGGTGTAGTAGCGTGGTGTAGTAGCCTTTAATGGCTTGGTGTAGTAGCTTGGTAAAGTAGCCTGTAGTAGCATGGCTGTAGTAGCCTGGTGTATTAGCGTGATGTAGTGGCATGGTGAAGAAGCGTGGTGTAGTAGCTTGGAGTAGTAGCGTGGTGTAGTAGACTGGAGTAGTAGCCTGTTATGGCAGTGTGGTGTAGTAGCCTGGTGTAGTTGCGTGGTGTAATAGCGTGGTGTAGTAGCCTGGTGTAGTATCCTGGTGTCGTATCCTGAAGTAGTAGTGTGGTGTAGTAGTGTGATGTAGAGCCTGGTGTAGTTACATGCTGTAGTAGACTGTAGTAGCCTGTAGTTGCCTGGTGTAGTAGCGTGGTGTAGTAGACTGGTGTAGTAGCATGGTGTAACTGCCTCGTGTAGTGACCAGGTGTAGTGACGTGGAGTAGAGGCGTGGTGTAGTAGCCTGGTGTAGTGGTGTGGTGTAGTAGCTTTGTGTAGTGGCCTGGTGTACCAGTCTTGTGTAGTGGCCTGGTGTAGTAGCATGGTGTAGTGGCATGGTGTAGTGGCGTGGTGTAGTGGGATTGTGTAGTGGTGTGGTGTAGTTGCTTTGTTTAGTAGCATGGTGTAGTAGCCTGGTGTAGTAGCCCAATATAGTAGCGTGGTGTAGAAGCGTTGTTTAGTAGCTTGGTGTAGTAGCCTGTAGTAGCATGGCATAGTAGCCTGGTGTAGTAGCGTGATGTATTGGCGTATTGTAGTAGCGTGGTGCAGTAACGTGGTGTAGTAGCATGGTGTAGAAGCGTTGTGTAGTAGCCTGGAATAGTAGCCTGGTGAAGTAGTGTTGTGTAGTAGCGTGGTGTAGTAGCGTACTTTAGAAGAGTGGTGTAGTAACCCGGTGTAGTAGCTTGGTGTAGTAGTGTTGAGTAGTGGCGTGGTGTAGTAGCCTGGTATATCTGCGTGGTGTAGTAATGTTGTGTAGTAGCGTGGTGCAGTAGCTTTTAGTACCCTGGTGTAGTAGCTTGGTGTATTAGCCTGTAGTAGTATGGCGTAGTAGCCTGGTGTAGTAGCGTGATGGATTGGTGTGGTGTAGTAGCGTTGTGTAATAGCCTGGTGAAGTAGTGTAGTATAATAGCGTGGTGTAGTAGCGTACAGTAGAAGAGTGGTGTAGTAGCGTGGTGTTGTAGCTTGGTGTAGTAGCCTGGTGTAATAGCCTGGTGTAGTAGTGTGGTGTAGAATCGTGGTGTAGTAGCCTGGTTTTGTTGTGTGGTGTAGTAATGTTGTGTGGTAGCATGGTGTAGTAGCCTTTAGTACCCTGGTGTAGTAGCTTGGTGTAGTAGCATGGCGTAGCAGCCTGGTGTAGTATCGTTATGTAATGGCGTGGTTTAGTAGCGTGGTGTAGTAGCGTAGTGTAGTAGCATGGTGTAGTAGCCTGGAGTAGATGCGTGGTGTTGTAGTGTGGTGTAGTAGCGTGGTGTAGTTGCGTGGTGTAGTGCCCTGGTAAAGTAGCCTGGTGTAGTAATGTGGTATAGTAGCGTGGTGTAGTAGCGTGGAGTAGTAGCCTGTAGTAGCCTGGTGTTGTAGCCTGGTGTAGTAGCATTGTGCAGTAGCCTGGTGTAGTATCGTGGTGTAGTAGCCTGTAGTAGCCTGATGTAGTAGCCTGTATTACCCTGGTGTAGTCGCATGGTGTAGTAGTTTGGTGTAGTAGCCTGTATTACCCTGGTGTAGTCGCGTTGTGTATTAGTTTGTAGTAGCCTGGTGTAGTAGCATGGTGTAGTAGCATGGTGTAGCAGCCTGGTGTAGTAGTCTGGTATAGTGGCCTAGTGTAGTTGCATGGTGTAGTAGCCTCGTAGAGTGGCCTGGTGTAGTGGCATTGTGTAGTGGATTGGTGTAGTGTCCTGGTGTAGTTCCGTGGTGTAGTAACCTGGTGAAGTGGCGTATAGTGATGAAGTGAACCTGGTGAAGTTAGTAGCGTGGTGAAGTGATGTGGTGTAGTAGCCTAGTGTAGAGACTGGTTTAGTGGCATGGTTTAGTAGCCTGTTGTAGTAACGTAGTGTAGTAGCCTGGTGTAGTGGCATGGTGTAGTAGCCTGGTGTAGTAGCCTGGTGTAGTGACCTATTGTAGTAGCGAGGTGTAGTAGCCTGCTGTAGTGGCATGGTTTAGTGGTGTAGTATCCTGATGAAGTAGGGTGGTGTAGTGGCCTGATGTACTGGCCTGGTGTAGTAGAATGGTGTAGTAGCCTGGTCTATTAGTGTGGTGTAATAGCCTGGTGTTGTAGCATGTAGTACTGGTGTTGTGTAGTAGCCTGGTGTAGTAGTGTGGTGTAGAAGCCTGGTGTAGTGGCATGGTGTAGTACCCTGGTGTATTGCCGTGTAGTAGCTGGGTGTAGTGCCGTGTAGTAGCCTGGTGTAGTAGCATGGTGTAGTAGCCTGGTGTAGTAGCGTGGTGCTGTAGCGTGGTGCTGTAGCCTGGTGTAGTAGCCTGGTGTAGTGGCCTGGTGTAGTGGCCTGACATAGTAGCCTGGTGTATTAGCGTGGTGTAGTAGCCGGGTATAGTAGCCTGGTGTAGTAGCGTGGTGTAGTAACCTGGTGCAGTTGCCTGGTGTAGTGGTAAGGTGTAGTAGAGTGGTGTAGTAGCCTGTTGTAGTAGCCTATATTCCCGTGATGAAGTAGCATGGTGTAGTAGCGTGGTGTAGTCCCTTGTGTAGCAGCATGGTGTAGTAGCATGGTGTAGGTGCTTTGTGTAGTAGCGTGGTAGTGGCGTCGTGTAGTAGCATGGTGTAGTACCATTGTGTAGTAGCCTGGTGTAGCAGAATGGTGTAGTGGCCAGGTGAAGTAACATGTAGTTGTGACGTGGTGTAGTAGCCTGGTGTAGTGGCGTGGTGTAGTAGCGTGGTGTAGTGGCCTGGTATAGTAGTGTGGTGTAGTGGCCTGGTTTAGTAGCATTGTGTAGTAGTCTGGTGTACTGGCCTAGTGTCGTGGGGTTGTGTAGTGGTGTGGTGTAGTTGCCTTTTGTAGTGGCGTGGAGTTGTAGCCTGGTGTAGTTGCATTGTGTAGCAGCGTGGTTTAGTAGCCTGGTGTAGTGGCGTGGTGTAGTGGCATGGTGTAGTAACCTGGTTTAGTGGCGTGGTGTATTACCCTGGTGTAGTAGCGTGGTGTAGCAGCCTGGTTTAGTAGCCTGGTGTAGTAGTGTGGTGGGTTTTGTAGCGTGTTGCAGTAGCCTGGTGCAGAGGCCTGGTGTAGTGGCATGGTGTTGTGGCCTGGTGTAGTAGCGTGATGTAGTATATTGGTGTAGTGGCCTGGTGTAGTGGCGTGGTGTAGTAGAGTAGTGTAGTAGCCTGGTGTAGTAGCGAGGTGTAGTACCCTAGTGTAGTAGCCTGGTGTAGTAGCGATGTGTAGTAGCCTAGTGTAGGGACATGGTGTAGTAGCCTGGTATAGTGTCGTGTAGTAGCCTGGTGTAGTAGCTTGGTGTTGTAACATGGTGTAGTAGCCTGGTGTAGTGCCCTGGTGTAGTAGCGGGGTGTAGTAGCCTGGTGTAGTAGCGTGGTGTAGTAGCCAGGTGTAGTGGCCTGGAGTAGTGGCGTGGTGTAGCAGCCTGGTTTAGTAGCTAGGTGTTGTAACATGGTGTAGTAATCTGGTGTAGTGGCCTGGTGTAGTAGCAGGGTGTAGTAGCGTGGTGTAGTAGCCATGTGTAGTGGCCTAGAGTAGTGGCGTGGTCTAGCAGCCTGGTTTAGTAGTGTGGTGTAGTAGCCTGGTGTAGTTGCATGGTGTAGTAGCCTGGTGTAGGAGCGTGGTGTAGTTGCCTAGTGTAGTAGCCTGTAGTAGCCTTGTGTAGTAGCTTATAGTAGCCTGGTGTAGTTGCGTGGTGTAGTTGTGTGGTGTAGTTGCATGGTGTAGTAACATTGTGTAGTGGCGTAGTGTAGTAGCTTGGTGTAGTAGCGTGTAGTAGTCTGGTGAAGTGGCCACGTGTAGTGGTGTTGTGTAGTAGCCTGGTTTACTAGCCTGGAGTACTAGCCTGTAAAAGCGTGGTGTAGTAGCTTGGTGTAGTAGCATGGTGTAGTGGCGTGGTGTAGTAGCCTGGTGTATTAGCGTGGTGTAGTAGCGTTGTGTACTGGCGTCCTGGTACCTGGTTGATACCTGGTTGATGGGGTTCTGGGAGTTCTTCTACTCCCCAAGCCCGGCCCGAGGCCAGGCTTGACTTGTGAGAGTTTGATCCACTAGACTGTTGCTTGGAGCGGCCGGCAGGCCCACATACCCACCACAGCCCGGCTGGTCCGGAACTCCTTGGAGGAATAAATCTAGGTTCCTCTTGAAGATATCCACGGTTGTTCCGGCAATATTTCTTATGCTTGCTGGGAGGACGTTGAACAACCGCGGACCTCTGATGTTTATACAGTGTTCTCTGATTGTGCCTATGGCACCCCTGCTCTTCACTGGTTCTATTCTGCATTTTCTTCCATATCGTTCACTCCAGTACGTTGTTATTTTACTGTGTAGATTTGGGACCTGGCCCTCCAGTATCTTCCAGGTGTATATTATTTGATATCTCTCTCGTCTTGTTTCTAGTGAGTACATTTGGAGAGCTTTGAGACGATCCCAATAATTTAGGTGCTTTATCGCGTCTATACGTGCTGTATATGTTCTCTGTATTCCCTCTATTTCAGCAATCTCTCCTGCTCTGAAGGGGGAAGTGAGTACTGAACAGTACTCAAGACGGGACAGCACAAGTGACTTGAAGAGTACAAGCATTGTGATGGGATCCCTGGATTTGAAAGTTCTCGTAATCCATCCTATCATTTTTCTGGCTGTCGCAATATTTGCTTGGTTATGCTCCCTAAACGTTAGGTCGTCAGACATCATTATTCCCAAATCCTTTACATGCTGTTTTCCTACTATGGGCACATTTGATTGTGTTTTGTACCCTGTATTATGTTTAAGGTCCTCATTTTTACCGTACCTGAGTACCTGGAATTTGTCACTGTTAAACATCATATTATTTTCTGATGCCCAGTCGAAAACTTTATTAATATCAGCTTGAAGTTTTTCAATGTCTTCAGCCGAGGTAATTTTCATACTGATTTTTGTGTCGTCTGCAAAGGATGATACGATGCTGTGACTTGTATTTTTGTCTATATCTGATATGAGAATAAGGAAAAGCAGCGGTGCAAGGACTGTACCCTGAGGTACAGAGCTTTTAACTGCACTTGGACTAGATTTTATATGGTTGACCATTACTCGCTGAGTCCTGTTTGACAGAAAACTGAGTATCCAGCGTCCTACTTTACCGGTTATTCCCATTGACTTCATTTTGTGTGCTATCACGCCATGGTCACATTTATCGAAAGCCTTTGCGAAGTCCGTGTATATCACATCAGCATTCTGTTTTTCTTCTAATGCCTCAGTGACTTTATCGTAGTGCTCAAGTAGCTGTGAGAGGCACGATCTTCCCGCTCGAAATCCATGTTGGCCTGGGTTGTGAAGGTCATTGGTCTCCATGAAATTGGTGACCTGACTCCTAATCACTCTTTCAAATACTTTTATTATGTGCGATGTTAGTGCAACTGGTCTATAATTCTTTGCCAATGCTTTGCTCCCTCCCTTGTGTAGAGGGGCTATGTCTTCTACTTTAAGTGCATCTGGTATCTCTCCCGTGTCCAAGCTCTTCCTCCACACTATACTGAGTGCCTGTGCTACCGGCACTTTGCATTTCTTTATAAATATTGAATTCCATGAGTCTGGACCTGGAGCCGAGTGCATGGGCATGTTTTCAATTTCTCTTTCAAAATTTAGTGCACTCGTGTTGATATCAGTTATATTTACAGGGGTTTGGATATCCCGCATAAAGAAATTGTCTGGATCTTCTACTTTCATGTTGTTTATTGGAGTGCTAAACATGTCCTCATACTGCTTTTTTAGGATTTCACTAATTTCTTTGTCATCCTCCGTGTATGAACCTTCACTTGTACGAATAGGTCCAATACTGGCAGTAGTTTTTGCTTTTGATTTCGCATATGTGAAGAAGTATTTTGGATTTTTCTTTATTTCCTGAATTGCTTTCTGTTCTACACGACGCTAATACACCAGGCTACTATAGCCGGCTACTACACCACGCTAATACACCATGCTACTACACCAGGCTACTACACCATGCTACTACACCAGGCTACTACACGGCACTACACCCAGCTACTACACGGCACTACACCAGGGTACTACACCATGCCACTACACCAGGCTTCTACACCACACTACTACACCAGGCTTTATTTCCTGAATTGCTTTTACTGAATTACTGAATTAATACACCATTCTGCTACACCATGCTACTACACCAGGCTACTACACAATGGTACTATACCATGCTACTACACGACGCCACTACCACGCTACTACACAACGCACCTACACCATGCTACTACACCATGCTGTACTACACCATGCTGTACTACCACCAGGCATGTAGCAGCCTGGTACTACACCAGGCATGGTGTAGTACCCTGGTGTAGTGCCGTGTAGTAGCTGGGTGTAGTGCCGTGTAGTAGCCTGGTGTAGTAGCATGGTTTTGTAGTAGCGGTGGTGTAGTAGCGTGGTGTATTAGCGTGGTGTAATAGCCGGGTATAGTAGCCTGGTGTAGTGGCGTGGTGTAGT
>WNGS01002860.1:5059-15181 GCA_020271785.1 Procambarus virginalis | reverse complement strand
CTCTTTTAGAGCGTTCTGCTCCGTGTCTGGAGAGTTTCTCATTAGTAGGCTGGCCGTTTTTTTGGTTTTATAGTAAATCGTTAGTTGTATCTTCTGATTTTTGTCTGTAGGGATAACATTTCTATTAACAATATCTTTCAGGACCCTTTCCTCCGTTTTATGAGCTGTGGAGAAGAATTCCTGAAAATAGTCTAATAGGGGGTATAGGTGTTGTATTAGTTGTCTCTTCAGAGGTTGCATGGCGTTTCACTTTCCTTCTTATGATGTCTTCAATGAAACCATTGGAGAAGCCGTTGTTGACTAGGACCTGCCTTACCCTACAGAGTTCTTCGTCGACTTGCTTCCATTCTGAGCTGTGGCTGAGAGCACGGTCGACATAAGCGTTAACAACACTCCTCTTGTACCTGTCTGGGCAGTCACTGTTGGCATTTAGGCACATTCCTATGTTTGTTTCCTTAGTGTAGACTGCAGTGTGGAAACCTCCGCTCCTTTCCATGACTGTTACATCTAGAAAGGGCAGCTTCCCATCCTTCTCCATCTCGTAAGTGAAACGCAACACAGAATTCTGCTCAAACGCCTCTTTCAGCTCCTGCAGATGTCTGACATCAGGTACCTGTGTAAAAATGTCGTCAACATACCTGCAGTATATGGCCGGTTCAAGTCGACTAAGACTATTTTCTCGATAGTACCCATGTAGAAGTTCGCAAACAGGACACCTAGGGGAGAACCCATGGCGACCCCATCTACTTGCTTATACATGTGCCCATCCGGGCTCAAGAAGGGTGCCTCCTTAGTACAAGCTTGGAGTAGTTTCCTCAGGATATTTTCTGGTATGTCAAGAGGAGTACAGGCCGGATCACGATACACTCGGTCCACTATCATCCCGATTGTTTCATCCACAGGTACGTTGGTAAACAGTGATTCTACGTCCAACGAGGCTCTTATCCCTGTGGCCCGTGTTCCCCGCAGTAAGTCAACAAATTCCTTCGGGGACTTCAGGCTGAAGGCGCAAGGGACATAAGGAGTCAGTAAGCCGTTGAGTCGTTTCAGTCTGTACGTGGGTGTGGGTATCTGGCTGATGATTGGCCGAAGTGGGTTTCCAGGCTTATGTGTCTTGACATTTCCATACGCATATCCAGTTTATATTCCCAATAATCTTTGGCAGGTGGAGTCCGGATTTCTTGGCATTCACAGTTTCAATCAATTTGTTGACCTTTGCTTTCAATTCGGCTGTAGTGTCCTTCGTTACCCTTTGGAATTTAGTTTGGTCAGAGAGTATGAGGTTCATTTTCGCCAGATATTCGTCTTTCTTAGGATGACGTATATTGGCGACTTGTCGCCTCTCCTGACAACTATCTCCTTGTTCTCACGAAGGCTCTTAGCTGCCGCTTTGAGCTCGGGGGTCAGTATGGTGCTTCTGTAGTTGCCTCGATTCTTTCCTCCTTCTGCAATAAGTTCTGCTTGTAAGGTGTCTTTGGTGGTGACCTTCTTTTGTGCTTCGAGGTCAAATATGTCGTCCAACAGGATCTCCAACTCCACTTTCCGGGCCAACGCACTTGGTCTGGACATAACGTGACAGTTTATACCCAGATTTAGGAGAGTGACTTGGTCCTCAGTGAGGTTGATTCCTGCAAGGTTCAGGAAGCCGTCTCTTGGTCGTGGAATTGCCATAGGTCCTCCATATAATGTTGTTAGTTTCTTGATTATCCTTGTTTCCGTGCTGAGGTGATGTCGGTCTGTGAGGATGTCGAGGTGTTGTTCGATGCGGTGCGGAGACTTTCGTCGATGTTGCTGTTTCTCCATTCGTTTGTAGCATGAAGTAGTTGCGTTTTGTTGTCTTTGATTTCATTTTCTGCCTTGTATATCTGATTACGAATCAGATCTTGGCGATATTTTATCGTGAAGGCTTGATTCCTTGCTGCTGGGTCGTGCGTTTTAATATTAGTATATTTTGGTAGCAGTCTTTCCTGTAGACATATGTTATTAAATATGACCGAAAAGTAAGATTAATAATTCTAACACGAATTTTCTCGATTTTCCTTATGTTTCTTTTTACTGGTGACGGTAAATGAAAAATCAATTCTCCAAAATTCATTTTTATTTCTAGTCTGACGCGACACTTGAGCGCGTTTCGTAAAACTTATTACATTTTCAAAGACTTTAGTTTATCCACACACAACTTTATGACTGAAACAGCATTTTGGCTCTTATACCTGCATTTGGGTGAGGTGATGTAATACAATAGTGGGGTGAAAAACAAACTTTCAACAAAACACAGAACACGGAACAATGGGTATAGATATGAGAAGTTGGTAAGATAGAAGTTGGGTAACAGAACTGCAGAAGGCCTATTGGCCCATATTTCTTGATGTTTCTATATTGGAGCGGAGTCTTGAAGTGGGTAGAATATAGTTGTGCGTTAATTGGCTGTTGATTGCTGGTGTTGACTTCTTGATGTGTAGTGCCTCGCAGATGTCAAGCCGCCTGCTGTCGCTGTATCTATCAATGATTTCTGTGTTGTTTGTTAAGATTTCTCTGGTGATGGTTTGCTTGTGGAAAGAGAGTATATGTTCCTTAATGGAGCCCTGTTGCTTATGCATCGTTAAACGCCTGGAAAGAGATGTTGTTGTCTTGCCTATATACTGAGTTTTTTGGGGCTTACAGTCCCCAAGAGGGCATTTGAAGGCATAGACGACGTTTGTCTCTTTTAGAGCGTTCTGCTTCGTGTCTGGAGAGTTTCTCATTAGTAGGCTGGCTGTTTTTTTGGTTTTATAGTAAATCGTTAGTTGTATCTTCTGATTTTTGTCTGTAGGGATAACATTTCTATTAACAATATCTTTCAGGACCCTTTCCTCCGTTTTATGAGCTGTGGAGAAGAAGTTCCTGTAAAATAGTCTAATAGGGGGTAAAGGTGTTGTATTAGTTGTCTCTTCAGAGGTTGCATGGCGTTTTACTTTCCTTCTTATGATGTCTTCAATGAAACCATTGGAAAAGCCGTTGTTGACTAGGACCTGCCTTACCCTACAGAGTTCTTCGTCGACTTGCTTCCATTCTGAGCTGTGGCTGAGAACACGGTCGACATAAGCGTTGACAACACTCCTCTTGTACCTATCTGGGCAGTCACTGTTGGCATTTAGGCACATTCCTATGTTTGTTTCCTTAGTGTAGACTGCAGTGGGAAACCTCCGCTCCTTTCCATGACTGTTACATCTAGAAAGGGCAGCTTCCCATCCTTCTCCATCTCGTAAGTGAGACGCAACACAGAATTCTGCTCAAACGCCTCTTTCAGCTCCTGCAGATGTCTGACATCAGGTACCTGTGTAAAAATGTCGTCAACATACCTGCAGTATATGGCCGGTTTCAAGTTCAAGTCGACTAAGACTTTTTCCTCGATAGTACCCATATAGATGTTTGCAAACAGGACGTCTAGGGGGAGAACCCATGGCGACCCCATCTACTTGCTTATACATGTGCCCATCCGGGCTCAAGAAGGGTGCCTTCTTAGTACAAGCTTGGAGTAGTTTCCTCAGGATATTTTCTGGCATGTCAAGAGGAGTACAGGCCGGGTCTGTATACACTCGGTCCACTATCATCCCGATTGTTTCATCCACAGGTACATTGGTGAACAGTGATTCTACGTCCAACGAGGCTCTTATCCCTGTGGCCCGTGTTCCCCACAGTAAGTCAAAAATTCCTTCGGGTATTTCAGGCTGAAGTTGCATGGGACATAAGGAGTCAGTTAGCCGTTGAGTCGTTTCGCCAGTCTGTACGTGGGTGTGGGTATCTGGCTGATAACTGGTCGAAGTGGGTTTCCAGGCTTATGCGTCTTGACATTTCCATACGCATATCCAGGTTTATATTCCCCAATAATCTTTGGCAGGTGGAGTCCGGATTTCTTGGCATTCACAGTTTCAATCAACTTGTTGACCTTTGTTTTCAATTTGGCTGTAGTGTCCTTCGTTACCCTTTGGAATTTAGTTTGGTCAGAGAGTATGAGGTTCATTTTCGCCAGATATTCGTCTTTCTTAAGGGTGACGTATATTGGCGACTTGTCGCCCCTCCTGACAACTATCTCCTTGTTCTCACGAAGGCTCTTAGCTGCCGCTTTGAGCTCGGGGGTCAGTATGGTGCTTCTGTAGTTGCCTCGATTCTTTCCTCATTCTGCAATAAGTTCTGCTTGTAAGGTGTCTTGTAAGGTGTAAGGTGTCTTGTAAGGTGCTTGTAAGGTGTCGTGGTGAAGAGGCCTTATGTAGTGGCGTGGAGTAGTAGCCTGGTGTAGTAGCGTGGTGTAGTAGCCTGGTGTAGTGGCGTAGTGTAGTGGCGTGGTGTAGTAGCCTGGTGGTTTAGGGTGGTGTAGTAGCCTGGTCTAGTAGCCTGGTGTAGTAGTGTAGTGTAGTAGCATGGTGTAGCATGGTGAGGTAGCGTGGTGTAGTGGTGTGGTGTAGTAGCCAGGTGTAGTAATGTGGTGTAGTAGCCTGGTGTAGTAGCATGGTGTAGTGGCCTGTTGTAGTGGCGTGGTGTAGTAGCCAGGTGTAGTGGCCTGGTGTTGTGGCTTGGTGTAGTAGCCTGGTGCAGTAGCCTAGTGTAGTGGCCTGGTGTAGTGGCCTGGTGTAGTGGCGTTGTGTAGTTGCCTGGTGTTGTGGCACTGTGTAGTAGCCTGGTGTAGTGGCCTGGTGTAGTGGCGTGGGGTAGTATCCTGGAGAAGTAGCGTGGTGTAGTAGCCAGGTGTAGTGGCGTGGTGTAGTGGCTTGGTGTAGTAGCCTGGTGAAGTAGCCTGATGTAGTGGCCTGGTGTAGTGGCCTGGTGTAGTGGCGTTGTGTAGTTGCCTGGTGTTGTGGCACTGTGTAGTAGCCAGGTGTAATGGCCTGGTGTAGTGGCTTGGTGTAGTAGCCTGGTGCAGTAGCCTGGTGTAGTGGCCTGGTGTAGTGGCGTGGGGTAGTATCCTGGAGAAGTAGCGTGGTGTAGTAGCCTGGTGTAGTGGCCTGGAGTAGTGGCGTGGTGCAGTAGCCTGGTGTAGTGGCGTGGTGTAGTGGCGTGGTGTTGTAGCATGGTGCAGTAGCCTGATGTAGTGGCGTGGTGTAGTAGCCTGCTGAAGTGGCGTGGTGTAGTAGCCTGGTGAAGAAGCGTGGTGTAGTAGCCAGGTATAGTGACCTGGAGTAGTGGCGTGGTGTAGTAGCCTGGTGTTGTAACTTTGTGTAGTAGCCTGGTGCAGTAGCCTGGTGTAGTTGCGTGGTGTAGTAACATGGTGTAGTGGCGTCGTGTAGTTGCGTGGTGTAGTGGCGTCGTGTAGTTGCGTGGTGTAGTGGCGTCGTGTAGTTGCGTCGAGTAGTGGCGTCGTGAAGTAGCCTGGAGTAATGGTGTGGTGCAGAAGCCTCGTGTAGTAGCCTGGTGTAGTGGCGTGATGTACTACCCTGGTGTAGTAGCGTGATGTAGTAGCCTGGTGCAGTGGCATGTAGATTACTGGTGTAGTAGTGTGGTGTACTAGCCTGGTGTAGTGGCGTGGTGTAGTACCCTGGTGTAGTAGCGTGATGTAGTAGCCTGGTGTAGTGGCGTTTAGAAGACTGGTGTAGTAGTGTGGTGTAGTAGCCTGGTGTAGTAGCGTGGTGTTGTAGTGTGGAGCAATAGCCTGGTGTAGTGGCCTGGTGTAGTACCTTGGTGTATTACCCTGGTGTAGTGGCGTGGTATAATAGCGTGGTGTAGTAGTGTTGTGTATTAGCCTGTAGTAGCCTGGTGTAGTAGCCTGTAGTAGCCTGGTGTAGTATCGTGCTATAGTATCCTGGTGTAGTAGCATGGTGTTATGGCGTGGTGTAGTTGCCTGGTGTAGTAGTGTGGTGTAGCAGCCTGTAATAGCCTGTAGCAGCCTGGTGTAGATGAGTGTAGTCGCCTGGTGTAGTAGCCTGTAGATGCTTGGTTTAGTAGCAAGGTGTAGTAGCCTTGTGTAGTGGCCAGGTGTAGAGGCGTGGTGTAGTGGCGTTGTGAAGTAGCCTGGTGTAGTAGCGTGGTGAAGCGTGGTGTAGTGGCCTGGTGTAGCCGTCAGGTGTAGTGGCCTGGTGTAGTCGTCAGGTGTAGTGGCCTCGTGTAGTTGCATGTTGTAGTAGCCTGGTATAGTGGCATGGTGTAGTTTCGTTGTGTATTGGCTAGGTGTAGTTGTCTGGTGTAGTGGCGTGGTGTAGTAACCTGGTGTAGTGGCGTGTAGTGGCACTGTTTAGTAGCTTGGTGTTGTGATGTAGATTACTGTCGTGGTGGACTAGCTTGGTGTAGTAGCGTGGTGTTTTAGCATGGTATAGTAGCCTGGTGTAGAGGCCTGGTGTAGTGGCGTTGTGTAGTAGCCTGGTGTAGTTGCGTGGTGCAGTAGCCTGGTGTAGTGGCATGGTGTAGTAGTCTGGTTTAATAGCCTTTTGTAGTAGCCTGGTGAAGTGGTTTGGTGTTGCGGCGTGGTGTAGTAGCCTGGTGTAGAGGCGTGGAGTATAGTAGCTAGGTGTAGTGGCGTGGTGTAGTGGCCTGGTGTAGTGGCGTGGTGTAGTGGCCGGGTGTAGTAGACTGCTGTAGTAGGCTTGTGTAGTTGCGTGGTGTTATAGCGTGGTGTAGAAGCTTGGTGAAGAGGCCTGGTGTAGTAGCGTGGTGTAGTATCCTGGTGTAGTGGCGTGGTGTAGTAGCCTGGTGTAGTGGCGTGGTGTAGTGGCCTGGTTTAGTAGAATGGTGTAGTATCCTGGTCTAGTAGTGTGGTGTAGTAGCCTGGTGTAGTAGTGTGGTGTAGTAGCATGGTGTAGTAGCATGGTGAGGTAGCGTGGTGTAGTGGTGAGGTGTAGTAGCCTGGTGTAGTAACGTGGTGTAGTAGCCTGGTGTATTAGCCTGGTGTAGTAGCCAGGTGTAGTGGACTGGTGTAGTGGCTTGGTGTAGTAGCCAGGTGCAGTAGCCTGGTGTAGTTGCGTGGTGTAGTAGCATGGTGTAGTGGCCTGGTGTAGTAGCCTGGTGTCGTGGCCTGGTGTAGTGGCGTTGTGTAGTTGCCTGGTGTTGTAGCACTGTGTTGTAGTCTGGTGTAGTGGCCTTGATTAGTGGCGTGGTGTAGTAGCCTGGTGCAGTAGCCTGGTGTAGTTGCGTGGTGTAGTAACATGGTGTAGTGGCGTCGAGAAATAACTTGGTGTAGTAGCGTGATGTAGTAGCCTGGTGTAGTTGCGTCTAGAAGACTGGTGTAGTCGCGTGGTGTAGTAGCCTGGTGTAGTAGCGTGGTGTTGTAGTGTGGAGCAATTGCCTGGTATAGTGGCCTGGTGTTGTAGCTTGGTGTAGTAACCTGGTGTAATAGCGTGGAGTAGTAGCCAGGTGTATTAGCGTTGTATAATAGCGCATTGTAGTAGTGTTGTGTATTAGCCTGTAGTAGCATGGTGTAGTAGCCTGTAGTATCCAGGTGTAGTATCGTGTTATAGTAGCCTGGTGTAGTAGCATGGTGTTGTGGCGTGGTGTAGTAGCCTGGTGTAGTAGTGTGGTGTAGCAGCCTGGTGTAGTAGCCTGGTGTAGCAGCCTGTAATAACCTGTAGCAGCCTGGTGTAGAAGCGTGTAGTAGCCTGGTGTAGTAGCCTGTAGATGCCTGGTGTAGTAGCATGGTGTGTAGTGGCCGTGTGGTGAAGTTGCCTGGTGTAGTAGCATGGTGTAGTAGCCTGGTGTAGTGGCCAGGTGCAGAGGCGTGGTGTAGTGGCATGGTGAAGTAGCCTCGTGTAGTAGGGTGGTGTTGAAGCGTGGTGTAGTGGCCTGGTGTAGTAGTCATGTGTAGTGGCCTGGTGTAGTTGCATGGTGTAGTAGCCTGGTGTAATGGCCTGGTGTAATGGCATTGTGTATTGGCTAGGTATAGTTGCCTGGTGTAGTGGCGTGGTGTAGTAACCTGCTGTAGTGACGTGTAGTGGCACGGTTTAGTAGAGTGGTGTTGTGATGTGAATTAGTGTCGTGGTGGACTAGCTTGGTGTAGTAGCGGGGTGTTTTAGCATGGTATAGTAGCCTGGTGTAGAGATCTGCTGTAGATGTGTTGTGTAATAGCCTGGTGTAGTAGCGTGGTGTAGTAGCCTGGTGTAGTGGCATGGTGTAGTAGTCTGGTTTAGTAGCCTTTTGTAGTAGCCTGGTGAAGTGGTGTGGTGTTGTGGCGTGGTGTAGTAGCCTGGTGTAGAGGCGGTGAGTATAGCAGCCAGGTGTAGTGGCTTGGGGTAGTAGCCAGGTGTAGTGGCGTGGTGTAGTGGCGTGGTGTAGAAGCCTGGTGAAGAGGCCTGGTGTCAGAAACACAAGCCCACGCCTTAGGATTATCGCGTCTCGCCGCTTCTGTACGCTGCAGGTCCGTGCTCCTTCCTCTACAGTACGTCGCAGGGTTGAAGTCGGTCTCCTGGCCGTCACATTTCCTCCCAACTACGGCAGCCAGCCTACGTCCTCGGCGGTCCGTCGCACGTTTCCCAATTAGTCCTCCTGTCACTGTTATCCCAGAGGAACTGCCTCTCACCACTACGAAGTCACTGTGAAGTTATCAGCTGTCCCAGACGAGTACTGCTTAAGCTCCACACGCACAGCACCCGACTTCAGAGCACTTGAAGCTCACAACACGTGTCAATTCCCTCGTCGTCTAGATATATCGCTAGGGTATTTGGGAAGGCTTCTCGACGTGCTTGCATTCAACTGTTGACTCGCAGGGTTCCACGAAGGTGGGGTTACTGTCAAACTTGACGCGGATCTCGATCACACGTTCAACCTGTTTGACAAGGTCAGCAACCCGTGTCACTCACGGCTGGGTTGGCCCGGCACATTAAGCTGTCTCTTATACTGGTGATCCGCCAATGACGACACACGTCGATGCCTGGTCCACTTCTTGCAACACACCGGTCCCTGAGCACTTGTTGCTCAATATTCTGTCAATTCCTTTTCTGAGCCACATCTGGGTTGCAGGAAGTCCTCACAGAGTGCGTGCAAACAACTGGAGACGCTTACATCCACCAGGAGTTCGGTAATCCGTCACTCTGACAGGACGACCGATCGCGCGCTCCTACCTCTCGGACTGAGTCGTGAAAGACTGATATCGCCACGGCGCCAACATGGCCGGACCCCCCATGCCTATGTGACGTCACTTTTCCCAAAGTTGGTTTTCATTGGCTCCCAGTGCCATGTCGCTGACGGTACCAACCTGGCGCCACTGACGTCACACAGTTTTGGCGGGATGAACAGACTCGCCAGCGCTCATATTGGCTCCCTAAGGGCCTATCCCACAGGCCAAAATACTATCATTTTCGCAAATTTCAGGCTCTTCGAAAATACTGGTTCTCTCCCACATATGTTCAATTGTTGCCTGCAATGTAGAGAACGCTCGGTGGGAATATACACAGCGTGGAAAAACGGGGACACTTTATAATACGTAACAATATATATATACTGATAAGATAGATGATAGTCTATATATATATAGGTGAGGATATATGATATATACAGTATAATTATATATATTAGTATATACTATATAATAGATATATTATATCTATTACTATATATATATATATTATACTATATACTACTATATATTTACTCTATATCATCTATATCATCTATATATTTGTATATATACACTATATATATTTTTAATTATACTATATGAATATATATACTAATATTATAATATGTATATATATATATATATATATATACAAACCCCTTGACTAACCACTTAGAAAAGTTTGATAAGCCGCCGACCAATTGAAACTAATTATCGGCCTTGCCGGATTATTATAATAGAGATCCTACTGAAAAAGTGATTGCACATTTTACACAAATCTCTTAAACACTGTGTGGTAAAGGTGATAAAGAGTTGATATCTAGGCTAATATGTCGATCCCCCCTCTCTTCCTTACATGTATGGTCTTATAAAAACTCATAAGCCAAATAATCCGGCAAGGCCGATAATTAGTTCAATTGGTTCGGCGGCTTAAAACTTTCTAAGTGGTTAGTCAAGGTTTTGTCCCCAATAGTTGGTACTATTTCCAACTCCCACTTGACAAACAATGTGGACTTAGTTAATAAGCTATCCACACTGAATTTAAATTTTGATTTTAAACTAATAAGTTTCGATGTGACCTCTTTATTCACTAAAGTACCCGTTGA
>WNGS01002859.1:0-12895 GCA_020271785.1 Procambarus virginalis | reverse complement strand
ACTGGCCCTGGTGGCCAAGCCAAGTGACACTGGTCCTGGTGGCCAAGCCAATTGACACTGGTCCTGGTGGCCAAGCCAAGTGACACTGGTCCTGGTGGCCAAGCAAAGTTACACTGGTCCTGGTGGCCAAGCCAAGTGACACTGGTCCTGGTGGCCAAGCCAAGTGACACTGGTCCTGGTGGCCAAGCCAAGTTACACTGGCCCTGGTGGCCAAGCCAAGTGACACTGGTCCTGGTGGCCAAGCCAAGTGACACTGGTCCTGGTGGCCAAGCCAAGTGACACTGGTCCTGGGGGCCAAGCCAAGTGACACTGGTCCTGGGGGCCAAGCCAAGTAACACTGGTCCTGGGGGCCAAGCCAAGTGTCACTGGTCCTGGGGGCCAAGCCAAGTGACACTGGTCCTGGTGGCCAAGCCAAGTGACACTGGTCCTGGTGGCCAAGCCAAGTGACACTGGTCCTGGGGGCCAAGCCAAGTGACACTGGTCCTGGGGCCAAGCCAAGTAACACTGGTCCTGGGGGCCAAGCCAAGTGTCACTGGTCCTGGGGGCCAAGCCAAGTGACACTGGTCCTGGTGGCCAAGCCAAGTGACACTGGTCCTGGGGGCCAAGCCAAGTGACACTGGTCCTGGGGGCCAAGCCAAGTAACACTGGTCCTGGGGGCCAAGCCAAGTGACACAGGGTTGTTATGGCCAAGTAAACTATGCCAATAGAAGTGTTAAAACAAACTTCCATGCTTCAGCAACTTACTGATAAGCAATTTAAACTTTCCTCTCCTGTGCATTACTTAGAAAGTTGATGACTTTAAAGTTGAAGTCAATTTTGAACTTTCATGAAAGCCAACAAGCACAATGAGCGATGTCGACAATGATGATGTTCTTTTGTTATGTTCAATATATATTATCTCATTGATTGTGCAAGATTGAGTGGCAATGTTTGCAGCTGGATGTTGCAACTCAGACTCCTTAAATGGAAGTACTTATTGGTACTTTCCACCAAATAATTCCTATATATAACGATGGACCAACAAAAAGTAGACCTTTCTAATATTGAATTTAGACAAACCGGAAACTTTTTCTTGTTCATCAGCAACATAACTATGTGTAGCTGACTGACCCAAACGTCTCCTATCATTCCTAGGCCTAATACACACTGTCCTCGGCCTAATATAGTACATATATGTGCTATATACTAAGCCTATAAATAGTTAAGTTCGGCTCCTATATTTACTTTTTACGAACTCAGTAAAATATTCCAAAAGAAGGTTTACTGGTGGTTCTTCACTCCACATTGGTACGTTCCACTAAATAGTTAAAATAAGTACTATCATCTTATCAAGTAGATAGTACACTATTGACTGTAGTGCAGCGTGTCGGTGATGCCTCGAGTTAATGGGAGTACTTGTTATTCTCTTGTAAGTTTGTGTGTATTCATAATGAATACTTAGAATATTACTATTTTGGTTGGAATGATATTACGCTTCTCTGAAACATATGTGAATAACTGATGAATATTTAATGGTTTGCCACACTTGTCAAAAAAAATGTTTTTTTAAGCAATAATCAGGCATTTATCCTGAGGTCTGCTAATTAGTATAATGTTAATTTCGTTTTAAAGGCAGAAACCTTTTATGTGTGGAAACGGACGCCATGACAGTTTTAAAGCAGAGAATTATACTCAATCTTTTATATTAATGTAATTTAAGCTGTTGAATGCCTTCCTCAGTGAGTGTGCTTGTTGCTTCTGTTCTCTAAATTGTGTCTAAATTGTGTCTAAATTGTCTAAATTGTGTGTGTTCTTATTTTGAACACCTGAGTCGCGTTCACTATTTATGTATGATCTAGTTTATTATACTCTCCTAAGCGCTTTTTGAATCCGCTCTCAGGGTCGAGTTTCAGCTCTAGAGCCCTGCACTCGAGCAGTCGGTTATTGCAATGACTTTTCTTGCATTTTTCTAATGTATTTGGTATAAACATGTGTATTGACATGCCTTCATCTATTTCCCCATCTAACTTGCTGCATTTATTTACAACTCTAATGTTGAGGAAGTTTTTCCTTGAGGTCAACGAAGCACATTTCTTTCCGTAGTCTCAATATACTTTCTTTCCTTCTAATGTTCCTGATATTGGACGTTGTATCTTTGTCTATTCTATCATTATTATTATTATTAGTATTATTATTATTATTATAAATATTATTATATTATATTAAGAACATAAATTATTGATTTAGTTATGTTAGTTTAGGTTAGGTTAGGTAGGGTTGGTTAGGTTCGGTCATATATCTACACTAGTTTTAACTCAAATTAAAAAAATAATATCTCATACATAATGAAATGAATAGCTTTATCATTTCATAAGAAAAAAATGAGAAAAATATTAAAATTCTGGAAAACTTGGCTTATTAGGCAAACCGGGCCTTGCATAGTAGGTTAAGACCTGCGTTCTAGCTACTAGGTACAACATATAATATATATATATATATATATATATATATATATATATATATATATATATATATATATATATATAATCGATATATCGTTTATATATCGTCGATAACAGCTGTGTTTGTCCTTTCAGAAGTATTAGGATCATTAAACCCATATTATATATGTCACGGGAGTCGCTGGGATTGGAAATAAGAGCCTAGAGCCTTCTCATATAAGAGTTCTATTTGGGACGACCGCTACTATCTCCTGACACTCCCCAGACAATCACCTTGCTAACAGCCATTCTCTCATATAGTTTAATGGGGGTTTATTCAGCGTTACACAGGTCTCTCTGTATTCTATCTATCCATCTACCCATTCATACATTTATCCATCCATCTATCCATTTATCCATCGATAAAGGGATAAATAGATCCAACTTCAACATCGAGGTCAACCCCGGAACTTACAGTTCCTGCGACGGCGCTGGAACCAATCGTATTGGTGTATGCCTTTCCATTGGAGACTTTCAGCGCCGTGGAGAGGGGGGACCTGCTGCCTGGGTAACAGCTTCTCCCCCGATTCAACCTACCTTTGCGCCCTGGTGAGGCCACTCCAGACCAGGCCGACGCCAGTGCGCAAGTCCATAGTCTCCTGAGACTGATGGATGCCTGCTACTATCTGCCCATCCATCTATTTATCTATCCATTTATCTATCATTTTATCAATTCATATTTGTCAATCCATATATCAATCCATTCCTTTATCGATCCATCTATCTATCCATTCATCTATCTATTTATCTATCAATCCGTCAAATCCTCTTTCCATCCATGTACCCCATCTGTCTATATATCCATCTGTCTATCTATACATTTATCCATCAATACATTTCTCCATCTATTCATCCATCTATCTATCCATACAACTATCCATCTTCGATAGATCTACCCATCTATCTATCCGTCTATGTATCCATCTAGTCTTTATCACTGTAATTATCTTCCAACTCGAGTAACTCATCAAAAAGTTTGTACTAACGTAGAGTTGCTGTAAACTCTACGTTTTTTCAAACTCAGATTTCACTAAACGATTTAATTTTAGTTCGTGAAAATAGTACGTGAGGGTAGCGTTATAAACTGATATATGTTATAGCATTTAAGTTAGGCCTACCCCCGACCAGCCTATATCCGACCCCTGTTTAGGACAGACGCACATGTATGAGGTGAAGATGCTACCATATTGATGGGGTATTGGGGGTATCAGCACAAGACAGAGCACGAGACGGTGGGTGTAGATTGGATGAGTTTGGATTTAGGAGGGACTTGGGTGGGTACTGGTTCGGTGGCGGGGTTGTTGATTTGTGGAGCCGGTTGCCGCGTGGAGTTGTGGAGGTGGGGTCCCTCGATTGTTTCAAGCTTCGGTTGGACATGTATATGAATGGGATTGGGTGGTTATAAATAGGAGCTGCCTCGTATGGGCCAATAGGCCTTCTGCAGTTGACTTTGTTCTTATGTTCTTATATACAAACTGTATAGGAAATGAATGGAACATTTCTTCTGATGTATTAATACATTGTACTGACTTCTACAGCCACTAGTTATCACGCATAAATTGATACATTTGTTACTTCAGTAACATGTATAATTGGTAAATAATACATTCTCGTTGCCACAATAACACTACTGACTGAATAACATTGGCGGGACACTCGCTGAATCAGTAAACATATCATGACGGTAAATATTTACCAGTTGTTATCAGGCCTCGCAGCATCTCACATATACGCCATAATACTGATATTTATTACCAATATCAGTGTGGTAGTGAATCCTTCCTTGTAAATAATGTATCAGTCTCTCTTTATGATATTTCTGGAGCTAACGTCATTACATGTAACGCCAGGATGAGGCACTGAGATTGGTCTCACATTGTGTAACACTGTGATCACTCACACTAACACTGGTCTCACACTGTGTAACACTGTGATCACTCACACTAACACTGGTCTCACACTGTGTAACACTGTGATCACTCACACTAACACTGGTCTCACACTGTGTAACACTGTGATCACTCACACTAACACTGGCCTCACACTGTGTAACACTGTGATCACTCACACTAACACTGTGATCACTCACACTAACACTGGCCTCACACTGTGTAACACTGTGATCACTCACACTAACACTGGCCTCACACTGTGTAACACTGTGATCACTCACACTAACACTGTGATCACTCACACTAACACTGGTCTCACACTGTGTAACACTGTGATCACTCACACTAACACTGGCCTCACACTGTGTAACACTGTGATCACTCACACTAACACTGGTCTCACACTGTGTAACACTGTGATCACTCACACTAACACTGTGATCACTCACACTAACACTGGTCTCACACTGTGTAACACTGTGATCACTCACACTAACACTGGTCTCACACTGTGTAACACTGTGATCACTCACACTAACACTGTGATCACTCACACTAACACTGGCCTCACACTGTGTAACACTGTGATCACTCACACTAACACTGGCCTCACACTGTGTAACACTGTGATCACTCACACTAACACTGGCCTCACACTGTGTAACACTGTGATCACTCACACTAACACTGGCCTCACACTGTGTAACACTGTGATCACTCACACTAACACTGGCCTCACACTGTGTAACACTGTGATCACTCACACTAACACTGGTCTCACACTGTGTAACACTGTGATCACTCACACTAACACTGGTCTCACACTGTGTAACACTGTGATCACTCACACTAACACTGGCCTCACACTGTGTAACACTGTGATCACTCACACTAACACTGGCCTCACACTGTGTAACACTGTGATCACTCACACTAACACTGGCCTCACACTGTGTAACACTGTGATCACTCACACTAACACTGTGATCACTCACACTAACACTGGCCTCACACTGTGTAACACTGTGATCACTCACACTAACACTGGCCTCACACTGTGTAACACTGTGATCACTCACACTAACACTGACCACACACTGTGTGACACTGTGATCACTCACACTAACACTGTGATCACTCACACTAACACTGGCCTCACACTGTGTAACACTGTGATCACTCACACTAACACTGGCCTCACACTGTGTAACACTGTGATCACTCACACTAACACTGGCCTCACACTGTGTAACACTGTGATCACTCACACTAACACTGGCCTCACACTGTGTAACACTGTGATCACTCACACTAACACTGTGATCACTCACACTAACACTGGCCTCACACTGTGTAACACTGTGATCACTCACACTAACACTGGCCTCACACTGTGTAACACTGTGATCACTCACACTAACACTGGTCTCACACTGTGTAACACTGTGATCACTCACACTAACACTGGTCACACACTGTGTAACACTGTGATCACTCACACTAACACTGTGATCACTCACACTAACACTGGTCTCACACTGTGTAACACTGTGATCACTCACACTAACACTGGCCTCACACTGTGTAACACTGTGATCACTCACACTAACACTGTGATCACTCACACTAACACTGGTCTCACACTGTGTAACACTGTGATCACTCACACTAACACTGGCCTCACACTGTGTAACACTGTGATCACTCACACTAACACTGGTCTCACACTGTGTAACACTGTGATCACTCACACTAACACTGTGATCACTCACACTAACACTGGCTCACACTGTGTAACACTGTGATCACTCACACTAACACTGGCCTCACACTGTGTAACACTGTGATCACTCACACTAACACTGTGATCACTCACACTAACACTGTGATCACTCACACTAACACTGGCCTCACACTGTGTAACACTGTGATCACTCACACTAACACTGGCCTCACACTGTGTAACACTGTGATCACTCACACTAACACTGGTCTCACACTGTGTAACACTGTGATCACTCACACTAACACTGGCCTCACACTGTGTAACACTGTGATCACTCACACTAACACTGGCCTCACACTGTGTAACACTGTGATCACTCACACTAACACTGGCCTCACACTGTGTAACACTGTGATCACTCACACTAACACTGGCCTCACACTGTGTAACACTGTGATCACTCACACTAACACTGGCCTCACACTGTGTAACACTGTGATCACTCACACTAACACTGGCCTCACACTGTGTAACACTGTGATCACTCACACTAACACTGGCCTCACACTGTGTAACACTGTGATCACTCACACTAACACTGGCCTCACACTGTGTAACACTGTGATCACTCACACTAACACTGGCCTCACACTGTGTAACACTGTGATCACTCACACTAACACTGGCCTCACACTGTGTAACACTGTGATCACTCACACTAACACTGGCCTCACACTGTGTAACACTGTGATCACTCACACTAACACTGGCCTCACACTGTGTAACACTGTGATCACTCACACTAACACTGGCCTCACACTGTGTAACACTGTGATCACTCACACTAACACTGGCCTCACACTGTGTAACACTGTGATCACTCACACTAACACTGGCCTCACACTGTGTAACACTGTGATCACTCACACTAACACTGGTCTCACACTGTGTAACACTGTGATCACTCACACTAACACTGGCCTCACACTGTGTAACACTGTGATCACTCACACTAACACTGGCCTCACACTGTGTAACACTGTGATCACTCACACTAACACTGTGATCACTCACACTAACACTGGCCTCACACTGTGTAACACTGTGATCACTCACACTAACACTGGCCTCACACTGTGTAACACTGTGATCACTCACACTAACACTGTGATCACTCACACTAACACTGTGATCACTCACACTAACACTGGCCTCACACTGTGTAACACTGTGATCACTCACACTAACACTGGCCTCACACTGTGTAACACTGTGATCACTCACACTAACACTGGCCTCACACTGTGTAACACTGTGATCACTCACACTAACACTGGCCTCACACTGTGTAACACTGTGATCACTCACACTAACACTGGCCTCACACTGTGTAACACTGTGATCACTCACACTAACACTGGCCTCACACTGTGTAACACTGTGATCACTCACACTAACACTGGTCTCACACTGTGTAACACTGTGATCACTCACACTAACACTGGCTCACACTGTGTAACACTGTGATCACTCACACTAACACTGGCCTCACACTGTGTAACACTGTGATCACTCACACTAACACTGTGATCACTCACACTAACACTGGCTCACACTGTGTAACACTGTGATCACTCACACTAACACTGGCCTCACACTGTGTAACACTGTGATCACTCACACTAACACTGGCCTCACACTGTGTAACACTGTGATCACTCACACTAACACTGTGATCACTCACACTAACACTGTGATCACTCACACTAACACTGGCCTCACACTGTGTAACACTGTGATCACTCACACTAACACTGGCCTCACACTGTGTAACACTGTGATCACTCACACTAACACTGGCCTCACACTGTGTAACACTGTGATCACTCACACTAACACTGGCCTCACACTGTGTAACACTGTGATCACTCACACTAACACTGGCCTCACACTGTGTAACACTGTGATCACTCACACTAACACTGTGATCACTCACACTAACACTGTGATCACTCACACTAACACTGGCCTCACACTGTGTAACACTGTGATCACTCACACTAACACTGGCCTCACACTGTGTAACACTGTGATCACTCACACTAACACTGGCCTCACACTGTGTAACACTGTGATCACTCACACTAACACTGGCCTCACACTGTGTAACACTGTGATCACTCACACTAACACTGGCCTCACACTGTGTAACACTGTGATCACTCACACTAACACTGGCCTCACACTGTGTAACACTGTGATCACTCACACTAACACTGGCCTCACACTGTGTAACACTGTGATCACTCACACTAACACTGGCCTCACACTGTGTAACACTGTGATCACTCACACTAACACTGGCCTCACACTGTGTAACACTGTGATCACTCACACTAACACTGTGATCACTCACACTAACACTGTGATCACTCACACTAACACTGGCCTCACACTGTGTAACACTGTGATCACTCACACTAACACTGGCCTCACACTGTGTAACACTGTGATCACTCACACTAACACTGGATCACTCACTAACAACACTGTGATCACTCACACTAACACTGGCCTCACACTGTGTAACACTGTGATCACTCACACTAACACTGGCCTCACACTGTGTAACACTGTGATCACTCACACTAACACTGGCCTCACACTGTGTAACACTGTGATCACTCACACTAACACTGGCCTCACACTGTGTAACACTGTGATCACTCACACTAACACTGGCCTCACACTGTGTAACACTGTGATCACTCACACTAACACTGGCCTCACACTGTGTAACACTGTGATCACTCACACTAACACTGGCCTCACACTGTGTAACACTGTGATCACTCACACTAACACTGGCCTCACACTGTGTAACACTGTGATCACTCACACTAACACTGGCCTCACACTGTGTAACACTGTGATCACTCACACTAACACTGGCCTCACACTGTGTAACACTGTGATCACTCACACTAACACTGGCCTCACACTGTGTAACACTGTGATCACTCACACTAACACTGGCCTCACACTGTGTAACACTGTGATCACTCACACTAACACTGGCCTCACACTGTGTAACACTGTGATCACTCACACTAACACTGGCCTCACACTGTGTAACACTGTGATCACTCACACTAACACTGGCCTCACACTGTGTAACACTGTGATCACTCACACTAACACTGGCCTCACACTGTGTAACACTGTGATCACTCACACTAACACTGGCCTCACACTGTGTAACACTGTGATCACTCACACTAACACTGGCCTCACACTGTGTAACACTGTGATCACTCACACTAACACTGGCCTCACACTGTGTAACACTGTGATCACTCACACTAACACTGGCCTCACACTGTGTAACACTGTGATCACTCACACTAACACTGGCCTCACACTGTGTAACACTGTGATCACTCACACTAACACTGTGATCACTCACACTAACACTGGCCTCACACTGTGTAACACTGTGATCACTCACACTAACACTGGCCTCACACTGTGTAACACTGTGATCACTCACACTAACACTGTGATCACTCACACTAACACTGTGATCACTCACACTAACACTGTGATCACTCACACTAACACTGGCCTCACACTGTGTAACACTGTGATCACTCACACTAACACTGGCCTCACACTGTGTAACACTGTGATCACTCACACTAACACTGGCCTCACACTGTGTAACACTGTGATCACTCACACTAACACTGGCCTCACACTGTGTAACACTGTGATCACTCACACTAACACTGGCCTCACACTGTGTAACACTGTGATCACTCACACTAACACTGGCCTCACACTGTGTAACACTGTGATCACTCACACTAACACTGGCCTCACACTGTGTAACACTGTGATCACTCACACTAACACTGGCCTCACACTGTGTAACACTGTGATCACTCACACTAACACTGGCCTCACACTGTGTAACACTGTGATCACTCACACTAACACTGACCACACACTGTGTAACACTGTGATCACTCACACTAACACTGGCCTCACACTGTGTAACACTGTGATCACTCACACTAACACTGGCCTCACACTGTGTAACACTGTGATCACTCACACTAACACTGGCCTCACACTGTGTAACACTGTGATCACTCACACTAACACTGGCCTCACACTGTGTAACACTGTGATCACTCACACTAACACTGGCCTCACACTGTGTAACACTGTGATCACTCACACTAACACTGGCCTCACACTGTGTAACACTGTGATCACTCACACTAACACTGGCCACACACTGTGTAACACTGTGATCACTCACACTAACACTGGCCTCACACTGTGTAACACTGTGATCACTCACACTAACACTGGCCTCACACTGTGTAACACTGTGATCACTCACACTAACACTGGCCACACACTGTGTAACACTGTGATCACTCACACTAACACTGACCACACACTGTGTAACACTGTGATCACTCACACTAACACTGGCCTCACACTGTGTAACACTGTGATCACTCACACTAACACTGGCCACACACTGTGTAACACTGTGATCACTCACACTAACACTGGCCTCACACTGTGTAACACTGTGATCACTCACACTAACACTGGCCTCACACTGTGTAACACTGTGATCACTCACACTAACACTGGCCACACACTGTGTAACACTGTGATCACTCACACTAACACTGGCCACACACTGTGTAACACTGTGATCACTCACACTAACACTGGCCTCACACTGTGTAACACTGTGATCACTCACACTAACACTGGCTCACACTGTGTAACACTGTGATCACTCACACTAACACTGGCCTCACACTGTGTAACACTGTGATCACTCACACTAACACTGGCCTCACACTGTGTAACACTGTGATCACTCACACTAACACTGGCCTCACACTGTGTAACACTGTGATCACTCACACTAACACTGGCCACACACTGTGTAACACTGTGATCACTCACACTAACACTGGCCACACACTGTGTAACACTGTGATCACTCACACTAACACTGGCCTCACACTGTGTAACACTGTGATCACTCACACTAACACTGGCCTCACACTGTGTAACACTGTGATCACTCACACTAACACTGGCCACACACTGTGTAACACTGTGATCACTCACACTAACACTGGCCTCACACTGTGTAACACTGTGATCACTCACACTAACACTGGCCACACACTGTGTAACACTGTGATCACTCACACTAACACTGCCCTCACACTGTGTAACACTGTGATCACTCACACTAACACTGGCCTCACACTGTGTAACACTGTGATCACTCACACTAACACTGGCCACACACTGTGTAACACTGTGATCACTCACACTAACACTGACCTCACACTGTGTAACACTGTGATCACTCACACTAACACTGGCCACACACTGTGTAACACTGTGATCACTCACACTAACACTGGCCTCACACTGTGTAACACTGTGATCACTCACACTAACACTGGCCACACACTGTGTAACACTGTGATCACTCACACTAACACTGTGATCACTCACACTAACACTGGCCACACACTGTGTAACACTGTGATCACTCACACTAACACTGGCCACACACTGTGTAACACTGTGATCACTCACACTAACACTGACCTCACACTGTGTAACACTGTGATCACTCACACTAACACTGACCACACTGTGTAACACTGTGATCACTCACACTAACACTGGCCTCACACTGTGTAACACTGTGATCACTCACACTAACACTGGCCTCACACTGTAACACTGTGATCACTCACACTAACACTGACCACACACTGTGTAACACTGTGATCACTCACACTAACACTGACCTCACACTGTGTAACACTGTGATCACTCACACTAACACTGACCACACTGTGTAACACTGTGATCACTCACACTAACACTGGCCTCACACTGTGTAACACTGTGATCACTCACACTAACACTGGCCTCACACTGTAAACACTGTGATCACTCACACTAACACTGGCCACACTGTGTAACACTGTGATCACTCACACTAACACTGGCCACACACTGTGTAACACTGTGATCACTCACACTAACACTGGCCTCACACTGTGTAACACTGTGATCACTCACACTAACACTGGCCTCACACTGTGTAACACTGTGATCACTCACACTAACACTGGCCACACACTGTGTAACACTGTGATCACTCACACTAACACTGGCCTCACACTGTGTAACACTGTGATCACTCACACTAACACTGGCCACACACTGTGTAACACTGTGATCACTCACACTAACACTGCCCTCACACTGTGTAACACTGTGATCACTCACACTAACACTGGCCTCACACTGTGTAACACTGTGATCACTCACACTAACACTGGCCACACACTGTGTAACACTGTGATCACTCACACTAACACTGACCTCACACTGTGTAACACTGTGATCACTCACACTACACTGGCCCACACTGTGTAACACTGTGATCACTCACACTAACACTGGCCTCACACTGTGTAACACTGTGATCACTCACACTAACACTGGCCACACACTGTGTAACACTGTGATCACTCACACTAACACTGTGATCACTCACACTAACACTGGCCACACACTGTGTAACACTGTGATCACTCACACTAACACTGTCACACACTGTGTAACACTGTGATCACTCACACTAACACTGGCTCACACTGTGTAACACTGTGATCACTCACACTAACACTGACCACACTGTGTAACACTGTGATCACTCACACTACCAC
>WNGS01002855.1:39024-65575 GCA_020271785.1 Procambarus virginalis | reverse complement strand
ACTGGGAATGTTCAAAAATCGGGTTATCCACCACAGAGTTGCTTACCTTGGATATGTCCTTGATGATCAGGTTGTTTGGTTGTTGGTCTTCTGCCAAGTCGTTGCCCAGGAGAAGTTGCACTCCAGGCATGGGAAAAGGCTTTTCCCTGACGGCGACTTGGACTTCACCAGTCACGAAGGGACATCCAGGTAAACTCGGGCAAGTGGATACGGAGTTGTAGCAGTAAGGTCAGTGATGAACACAGTCTCTCCTGTGTAGGCGACGTTGGGCACAGCCGATTTCAAAACGATCGATTGTAGAGCCGCTGTGTCCCGTAGGATCTTAAGTCCGAAACGTCCCTCTGAATCTGAACCGTGGGTAGAGATAGTCCTGGATATAGATGCTTGGTAAAGAGAGAGAGATCATTAGCATGAACACCAACATTCATTACAGCTTACGGACTTAGGGTGAGTAGTTTTAGACTTAGGGGGTTCGACGTTACCTTTAAATTGGGACTTACCACATTTGTCAATGGTGTGTCCATATAATCGACAATACCTGCAGTACAGTTGAGAGGTACCTTGATCTGGGCTCGCTTTCTCGTAACTGTACCAAGACTTCTTGCTGGTAGGATCTGGAGTCAGCCGGTGGATGAGGCTGTAAGTGTCAGCTGACTTCGCACACTTCACTAACTCCGTCTCTTCCTTGTCTGCTAAGTATAGGCGGATAGGAGGAGGTACACGTCTCAAAATTCTTCAACCAGTATGAGGTTGACAAGTTCTGAAAAAGTAGAGACATGTGCTGCCTCCAGCCATTTCATGAAATATCTTTGTTTGGTGTTAGCAAATTCTAAGAAGGTGGTGGTACTTGCCTTGACGTAGTCACGAAACTTTCGTCGATAGCTTTCGGTGGAGAGAAGGTAGGCGTCCAACACAGCTTGTTTCAGGTGGTGTAGTCGTTTTCCGAAGCCAAAGTGCTGAGTGTGACTGCTGCTCTACCTGTTAAATGTACTCTGAGAAGGGTAGCCCATTGGTCGTCAGGCCAATTAAGTTGAACAGCAAGGGTCTCAAAAGTGGTAAAGAACACATCAACCTCCGTTTCGAGGAACGGGGGCATTAACTTACTTGCATGGGAGATATTGAAACTGGGAGGAAGACTAGCTGCCGCTTGTGGAGTTGAGCTTGGTGTGCAGCGTCCCTCGTGAGTTCTCGGTTACGACATTCTAGCATTGCTTCTGCCTGTCGTTGGTCGTGTTCCCGTTGTATCTCTAGTCGCTGTTGGTATAAGGCCAACTCACGTTCTTGCTGTCCTTTGAGGAGTAGGGCCTCCCTTTCACTTTCTTCTTCCGGATGGCAGCTTCTTCCTTTCTGAGGGCAGCTTCACGCTCTCTGATTGCAGCTTCACGCGTTTGTTCTTCCTTTCTGAGGGCAGCTTCACGCTCTCTGATTGCAGCTGCTTCTTGTTGTTGCTGTAGCTCGATCTTGGCAAGTTCCAATCTGAGCTTTATCGCTCTCAAGTCATCTTTATCTGAAATAATGTACTGTTCATGAGTAGAAGAATCTATAATATCTTCCTCAGCAAGGTGATCCAGTATCATATTATTAATGGCAAATTTGTTGGCTCCATCAGGAACTTCTAAGTGATACTCATGTGCAAGAGTTAACAAATCGACCCTCTTAGCTTGACGTAAGGTCCCTATTTCTCTTTCTGGATTTGCTATGAAAGCTTGTAAGCGGAACATGGTGAAAATATAGCAAAACAAAGGAGATGAATATAGTGAGAATATGGTGAGTGTCAGAAACAGGAAACGTGGCAACTGATACCTATCCTGTGGGGAATTATTAATAATTAAAGTAAATTCAAGATGGTAAATGAATAAGGTCGCAGGAAATCTTGTACCTGGTACTCACTATGGGAGGATAAAGGCAAGAAAATCCTACTAATTAGTGAAAACTAAGTTTAAAATACAAGTGAAACACTAAATGGCTTCAAAATAAATGAGGTAGTCCAAAAAATGTAGTCATACCTTGCCAAGTCACTATAGAACATAAGCAATGGTACCCACTGAAATTGAATATGGTATTTACAGAATTAGCGAACTTTGTGCTCAAAAGAAAGAACGCCAATTCCCTACCTTTTGGTAAATACCATCAGTCTGACCGACGAGTAGGGGTGCGAGTGTCAACTGGTGACGAGAACTATCGGCGAGGTCCCAATTCGCCAATAATAGTTCGTGCTAGAGGATCTAAAGCCCTCTTTTTCCTCCTAGAGTCGGATTGCAGGACTTGGGTGCTATTGACCCGGAGACAGACCACAGTACCAGGGTACCTATGTGATAATCTGTCAAAAAGTGAGAAATATTGGGGGACAAAGATGTTAAACACGGAGGATAACACGGAAGGGGGAGACGACCAATTAAGAGTATGACTGCGGCCTACAGTCACCATGTAATCCAAAGTTGTCTCACTCTCACCATATGCTATTCCCGTAATGTACAATATACACAGCACCATATAAAATAAAGAATGATTAATGTGAATAATGGAAGCAAGGGAAATGAAAGCCAAGTGTGCTTACCACAATTACCAATACCTGAGTGAAGCTCCCGGACAGGCCCCCATTTAATATGACTCCCGGACAGGCCCCCATTTATATGTGACGGTAAGGAGTTGGAAATGGTGGTCGGCAGTCTTCCAACTAGCAGGTGTCAGTGCTGGGCCACATATTAATATAAAAAAAAAGAAAAGGGAAAAAAAAGAGAACAAAAAAAGGATGACTGCGTGATTGGTAATCTGTAGTAAGGTCGGAAATTCGAAAGACAATAATAAAAAACTGGATTTTAATAACAATAAAAAAAAACACAAATTGAAACAAAGACAAAATCTTGGCTTACTGGTAAAAATAATAAACAATATAAACATGAAAATAGATTACGTTAATGGGGAGGAGAATTGACATACAAAAGTAAGTAAAATATGAATGCTGGAATATATGCACTAACTATAAACCTCTATTTGACCACACAAGGTGAGTCACTTAGGAGTTCACAGCTTGCGAGCACACAATATTCTGGCTGGCAGAAACGCAAGGGACTCCAACAATAACTGGTGAGGTCTTGTGATTGGCGGGGAGCCGGAGTGGAGTGTTGGTTGGCGGCCAATGAGGAAGCTGGATGGTCGCAAGTCGCTAGTTAGGCAGTGGAAGGGTTCGGCGCGTCGACCAGGTGCTGGAGTGGGGGGGAGGAGGGAGTTGCTGGTACGTGTGGCTATCATATACGTTTAGCCACTACAAAACGTATCTTGTATATTGATGAGGACAGGAGTGATTCGCAGAAATAGCAGGCTAAATCTCTGATAAGAGATTATCGTCACATATATATATATATATATATATATATATATATATATATATATATATATTATATATATATATATTATATATATATATATATATATATATATATATATATATATATATATATATATATATATATATATATATATATATATATATATATATATATATATATATATATATATATATATATATATATATATATATATATATATATATATATATATATATATATATATATATATATATTATATATATATATATATATATATATATATATATATATACGTATATATATATATATACGGGAGGTGACGGGGCGGGCGGACGCGTGGAGGGAGGCTCTGTTGTTTACTGAGCCATACCTAGTGACATCCTGGCGCCACCGAGCCTAGCCTTCACAAGGTGCTGTGTGAATATCCTGGGAAGGTGCAGGAGTGGACGGCAAGTGCCCAAAGTGGACCATCTCAACAAAAATGGATCAGAACAGGTGAATTTACAGTGTGGAATATAAGGGCAGTGAGGGCCACGGCGGCGCCCTGTTGGCCTCCCACAGTGAAGGTGTGGGGGAGGGGGTGTTGTTGTGCTGTGCGGCGAGGGGGGGTCAACCATGTGCCACCCAGTGATTATATAAATGTATTTGGAAAAGAAAAATAGAAATTAGCAATCATGTTTAGTGTTAATGGAGCTCACAGTGTGTCAGTCTACAAGTGTATGATTCATTCACCATTGTGCAGTGATATACAAGTAAATTGTACCAGTGTTTAAGTGTCACCCAGACCCCCCCCCCCTCTCCCCTTAAGGCGAGCGGTGTCCGATCAACCCCCACCCCCTCCCCACGAGCCGGCCTCACCGCACCACTGTACCTCCTGCCATCCCACCCCACCCATCCTGCGGCTGGGCGTCTCTCACCCACCTATTCACCGCCCACACAGTGCCCGTTGCAGAGATGTGTCACCCTCCATGCACCCAGATATGGCACAGGTCACAGCAAACATTCAGTTTCTTCCCAAAAGGGAGGGAGACACAAGTACCCACATGAGTGGTGAGCGCGAGGGACAGCTAACTACCCCTGCCACCACCACCCGTGATCACCCTCCCACGCCACGCCTATGTCACCGCCCGCCCGGGGGACGGAGGGGACTCCCCCAACTAACCAGGAACCCCTCAGCCAAGAACACGGTCCTGGGAACAATGTACCCAGAGGCGCACCCAGAGGGGGACCCAGACTCAGAGGAACGTGTCGGGTTTGTGAGGAAGCTCACAGCCTTAGAAACGATGGAACCCTACGTCTGCACAACGGCTGTGAGGATTCATGGACGTTACCTGTAGAGAGGGAAGGCCCACAGGCCCCCCCGGCACCCCCACACATCCCAGCAAACTTCATGTCATCAGATGACCTCCTGGGGGCCATCAAAGCATCCACCACCAGAACTCTTCCCCACATTCCTAAAGCAGCACGCCCATTTGCAGCAGGGAAATATACAGACCTTCTAAGGAAAGTGAATGAACGGTCTGAAAATCTTAATGCTGCAGCCACCATCAAAGCATGGCATAATTTGCTCCTGTTTGGCAATATTTGCTTAGGCGTACCTGCAAGAGGAGGCAAGTCACTAGCCTCATCAGTCACTAGGGCAATAAATAATTTCCCAGAGCTGACAACTTGATCCCCATCCCTCCTCAACGCAAAAACCGTCGTGGAAGACCCAAGAGTTCCAATGATAATTTTAAGCTTGGAACACAAGTGACCAAGAAAATTGAAGAGGGCAACACAGTAGGGGCAATTAGGTTACTTACCAGTGAAGAAACAATCGCCCCTAGAGATACAGCAACTGCCGACTCACTGAGTGAGAAGCACCCTCCCAGAGAACCATGGGAACCCACTGCTCGGGACACAAATGCCCCAGACATGGGACCTCTATTCCTATAAGCATCAGAGGTATACAAAGCCATCATGTCATTTCCACCAGGCTCAGCAGGGGGATACACTGGAGTAAGACCTCAGCACCTTAAGGAGATGACAAACCCAGTTCTCGGCGAAGTTGCCGAGACACTGCTGTCAGAGATCACGAAGTTTATCAACGACTGTCTCTCCGGGTTTATCCCAGATACAATTAAACCGTTCTTCTTCGGAGCAATCCTTTGTGCCCTTAAGAAGAAGGATGGTGGAGTCAGACCCATTGCCGTGGGCAACACACTTCGGCGCCTCGTTGCTAGGGCAGCTGTCAGAAAAATCAGCATAGACGTTGCAACGATGCTTCGACCCCATCAACTAGGTTTTGGTGTCCCCCATGGCTGTGAAGCAGCAGCTCATGCAGCACGAGCCTATATCAAGGACCTCCCAGTAAATAAGGCATTAATTAAATTAGACTTTAAAAATGCCTTCAACCAGGTAAAAAGGGATGTGGTACTGGAAGCAGTTCGAAGCAGCTTTCCTTGTCTACTTCCTTTCGTTTCAGCAGGGTACAGTAGGGAATCGACACTGTTGTTTGGGGAACATGAAGTTGTTTCCGCAGAAGGTGTCCAGCAGGGAGACCCACTTGCCCCTTTTCTTTTCTGCATGGCGCCTAAGGAGGTCACAAGTAGGTTGTCCAACGAATTCAACATCTGGTTCCTGGACGATGGCACCCTGGCAGGGACACAGGAATCCCTGCTAGGAGATCTTCAGCTAGTGAAATCTAGGGGAGAGGAGTTAGGCCTTACACTAAATCCATCAAAGTGTGAAATCATCTCGTCCAACCAACCAATCATAAATGCAGTACAAATCTTATTGCCAGGAGCCCAAGTGATCGCTCCCACCGACAGTGTGCTGCTAGGGGCACCTCTGGACTCGAACGCCATTGAGGTATTCCTCGAAGAAAAGCTTAACCCTTACACTGCTCAGGGGTCCTGGGGACATTTACACCCCTGTGCGCAAGAAAAAAAAATTCCAAAAAATTTTTTCGTCTTCTAAACACGTTAATTTGTGTCCCCTGAGCACGGGAAAAATAGCAAAAAAATCGTAGGTCACATATTTTGGGCGCAATTGACCGAGGAAGTCTGGCAAAAAGTGGGCGTTGACAGAGCGGTCGCCAGGGCCGGTCAGCGTCACCCGCGCTGACAGATGGGAGTTGCCACAAAGATATTATTACCAAATTGTTTCAATGTCTCCGATTGATTTTTTCTTAGTTTTTTTGCAGTAATATTATTCAATAGTGTGTATTGTAATATATTTATATAATAAAAGTGGTGAATAATCGCTATACTCAAAAGTATGGTGTGCATATTAGTGATTCAATTATTATGTTCATAAAACAATAAACAAACAGTTTTGCTGCTATTACACTCTATACACAGGTTATATATAAGTATCTGCATATTTTGGTCACCATAACGAACCACTAAGTTGGTATTGAGAGTCGAAAAGCAACGAAGAGTTACCGCCACACACCAGCCAGCCACTCGCTGCCACTCCCTCAACACACGCACTAAACTTTCTCCCCCAACAATACCATTTGTGGTGTTATTACACTATATACAGACGTTATATATAAGTATGTATATATTTTGTTCACCACAACTGTACAGCTAAGCTGATATAGTTATTTCAGGCACTAAGAGTCGTCGGTATACACAGCTGGCGGCTGGCGGCTCCCTCACTCATTCAAGGTCACACACACACTAAACTTTCTCCCCCAACAATACTGTTTGCTGCTATTACACTCTATACACAGGTTATATATAAGTATTTGCATATTTTGGTCACCATTACGAACCACTAAGTTGGTATTGAGAGTCGAAGAGCAACGAAGAGTTACCGCCACACACCAGCCAGCCACTCGCTGCCACTCCCTCAACACACGCACTAAACTTTCTCCCCCAACAATACCATTTGTGGTGTTATTACACTATATACAGACGTTATATATAAGTATGTATATATTTTGTTCACCACAACTGTACAGCTAAGCTGATATAGTTAGTTCAGGCACAAAGAGTCGTCGGTATACACAGCTGGCGGCTCCCTCACTCATTCAAGGTCACACGCACTAAACTTTCTCCCCCAACAATACTGTTTTCAGTGTTATTACCCTATATACACATATTATATATAAATATCTACATGTTTTATGCACTGTAACTGTACACCTAAGCTTGTAGTGCGCCCAAAGAGCATAGTGGCCACCCTCTAAACAGCTTGACAAATCGTGCAGACGACGTCACCTCCGTCACCCAAATGGCTCCTCCCAGCATAATCCTTTTGCTGTTATTACACTAATACACACATATATATAAGTATCTACATTTGTGTTCACCATAGAGAACCACTGAGCTGGTATGGTGAATGTAAACAATAACAGGTGGCCACACAGTCAGTAAACGATGCTGTCTTCCTCAGTCTCTCAGCATCACTCCTCCTACAGCGCTAATTATTACAACAATCCTGCTATTATCACAACCCTGGTTATTTATATCACAGTCACGGGTCATCTGTAATATTGTCATCACTAAATAATAACAGTTATATATTTATTTTGACATTTTTCGGTGATGCTGTGGTCACAAGCTGAACAGCAATGCTGATCGCTCATGCTGCGTGCGCCAGCCTTGGTTGCTCCAACAGTACTGTGCCTCTCACACCTGAGAATATTGCCCACGATTTTTTTTTTAAATTGCGTCTGTTTACAAGAGCCCTGAGGAAGCTACTGTGAACCCCGTGTAGCCGCGGGCCATTTGAATCGGGAATGGCACCCTATGGCGTATATATACGCCATGCGCACCGTCGGACATGTTACTCAGGGCGTATATATACGCCATGCGCAGTTTAAGGGTTAAAGACCTAAGGAGGATGGAGGCGCGAATATGGGCTTTGGATGCTCATGATGCGTTGTACCTTCTTACAAGGTGCTTGGCCTTGCCCAGACTTACCTATTTCCTCAGGTGTGCTCCTTCTTTTGACAGCCCAAAATTAACGGAATACGATTCACTCCTAAGGACAATAACTATGAAAGTGTTAAACCTCTCCCTGCAAGATGACCAGTGGGACCAAGCAACGCTCCCAGTTAGACTCGGGGGTATAGGTATTCGCAAGGCGACACAGTTAGCATTGCCGGCATTCTTATCCTCGACCAGTGCTACAAGTGAATTAGTGAAGGAAATACTACCAGAATACCTAAGGAACTCCATTGGGATTCGTGATCCCAAATTTGTGGAAGGAGCTGGTCGGTGGGACGCACTCGCCAATTCACACACCCGACCAACTTGTCCAAACGACGGTAAACAGGCCAAATGGGATAGCCCCATAGTGGAGAACATCGCCAAAGCATTGCTGGACGTAGCTTCTCAGAAGGACAGAGCGCGTCTCCTAGCTGTGCAAGCCCCCCATGCTGGGGACTTCCTGTTGACAGTCCCTAATTCCGCCTTAGGCACCCGCCTGGATCATCGGGCCCTAAGTATTGGTGTTGCTCTGCGCCTTGCCGCCCCTATCTCCACCGAGCACCGGTGTATTTGCGGCCAGGCACGGGAAGACCAATATGGCAGCCATGGTCTCATCTGTCGTAAGACACAGGGAAAGATTGCCAGACACGAGGCAGTCAATGACATCATCAAGAGAAGTTTGTCTACAGCTGGGTGTCCAGCACAAAGGGAACCCCAGTTGTGCAGACCTGACAACAGCCAAAAACGCCCAGATGGAGTCACCCTGCAGCCATGGAGGGAAGGTAAACAGGTCGCATGGGATTACACCTGTGCATCTACATTGGCTGATACCTATTTACGTTACAGCTCAGCGGAGGGAGGTGGGGCAGCCACCTTCAGGGAGACCCAGAAAATTCACAAGTACAGAGACCTAGAACGTTGTTACAGGTTCGTGCCGATAGGCTCAGAGACTCTGGGCGCCTGGGGTAAATGTGCACTCAAGTTTTTAAAGGAGGTTGGTGAGGAACTCATTGGGAAAACTAGAGACCCACGAGCAGCCAGTTTCCTGTTCCAGCGCCTCAGTGTCGCAGTGCAGAGGGGAAATGCGTGCTGTATCCTGGGTACGCACCCAACCTCCGAGGAGCTGGACGAGGTCTTCAAACGCTGATTGTTTAATTGTTATATATTTGTGTGTGTGTGTGTGTTCTCTGTAAACTGTAGCATTGCAATAAAATAAAACAAAACATACAAAAAAAATAGGGGTGGTAGGAGAGGAAAAGAATTAAGTATTCAGTGAAGTATTCAGTGAGAATCCACAAGATCTTCTCTGAATGCTCTTTGTTTTCTTCTTCGAGGATGTGGGTCCCTGCAATTGCACCAGAGGTGGTACCCCTATATATATATATATATATATATATATATATATATATTATATATATATATATATATATATATATATATATATATATATATATATATTTTGACGGTGTTCCCCCCCTTATATTTCTCCAACTCCAGCTGTAAAAGTCATATCCACTTTACCCGAACGTTCTCTGCGTTCCAGGGAACAATTTGACATATGTGGGAGCATGAAGTGTTCTCGCGTTGGCGAGAAATTAGTTAAAGAAGAGTGTTTAGGCCAGTGGCTTTGGCCCTTTTGGACACCAAGATGGTGCCGGCCCCTACGTTTTCCCGCCAAGACGTTCTGACGTCAGTGGCACCAGATTGGTCAAGAACGGTGACATGGCACAGGGAGCCAATGAGAAACGCCCCTGGCAAGTATGATGTCACGAGTGGTAGGGGGGTCCAGGCAGCGTGCCCTGTGGCGCCAGGAGTTTGACACAACGCGTCGTGAAGGCGGACGTGCGATAGGGGGTCCTATCAGTCTGACAGTTTTCGCCCCTTTTCGGTGGATATACACATCACCAGTGGTCTGCAAGCATTGTTGGAAATAACCAACAGTTCTATACATTATTGTATTTATATAACCAAAGTAGTTACTAAAATTACTAACTTATAAATTTAATCATTATCATGATTTATTCATTGACAAATTCTTCCTAGTACGTGAGGAACAACAGGCAGCAACATGAATTTTCTCCACATTTAGTTGGATTTATAACAAGAGTCCAGTTTATCATTTCCTTTACTAAAAATAGTTAACTTTGATTTGTAGTATACTATTACTTACTGGAGCTCCCTTATTTAACTAACATTTAAACATTCTAGAGGAAATTACTTGATGCAAATGATTTACTTTAATTTCCTCGATTGGCTGCACAACTTTTAGTAAGCCAATTTATGTTACTAGAACTTCTATTTTATCACAGAAGAATTTAATGTGATATTAATACTTGCTATTACCTCTTCCTTCCTTAGTCAATTGCAATAAATACATATTCATTTACGCTCGAAAGCCGCGCATGCGCAATAAGGAGCAGGAGGAAGAAGGGAGAGCGTCACTTGACACGTGAACGAGAGCACGGACGCCATTAACAGCGTGTAGCAGAGCTGTTTCGACCTATTTATTTCGCTCCCACGATCAGTTGAGCGGTGCCGCGTTATCTGGCACAACATAGCCGTGTCATAGACTAGTATACGAGCAACTCTAGAGTCAACGTCTTTCAAGCAGCAGCAGGAGGACGAAGAGTTGCTCAAGTCTTCACATCAACGACACGAGGCTCGGCTGCTAAGTTTACCCTTTTTGTTATTATGTGGCCACTTTTAACATTTAGGTAGGCAGTCGTTAGGCCGAATGCAAACCAACAAAATATAGTACGTGTCTTAATTAAATTTGCCATCTAATTATATGATTATCAGTTTATTTCTATGATACAAATTGTTCAGACATTAGCTGATAATTTACTACCGTCATCCTCATGATTTAGGATGTAAATGTAATTACCTATTGTGTAGAAGATTTCTACAATGTAATTGCCTTTCAGTACCAAGGCGACTTCAACCGAGGTGCTAGGCTTCCCCACCGTTCTGTGCAACAATTTACCCTATGCAACACGTCGTCGGTGGAGCGTAGCAACTGATTACTTCTAGATTCACAGCTAAGCTGTCCATTTTCATCAGTAGCAATAACTCCATAGTTACAGTAGTGATCTCCTAAAGAGATCAATTATACTAACCCTTTGATTTACTGATGTTGCTCAACATTTCAGTAGTATATTGAGGTGCATTTACCTCCATCAATATTATATTCTATATTTTTACTCACACATTTAATTTACTCTGGTGAAGAACCAGCACCAGAATAATGCTAGGGATGTATTAATCTTTTAGCATGTAACCCCCCAATTTTGTGTAGTTAATTTGACTCCATTCATATAATCATTACAGTTTTACCAAGATCCATAGGACACTAGTTCCTAAGATCAGTTTTTTCCATTGTCTCTTTGTTTTCCACTTTTTCTCAAAAAGTGGTGGTCCTTCATAGCTATCGAAGTATATATATTTACATTTATTTAATTATTAGTTACTGGGTCTCAGAGCCCAAAACAAGTTATTAGTTATTGGAGTCAGGTTTTCCCCACAAAATTTTGGTCCTTCGAACCGGATGTACCATTAATCATTTATGGTCCAGTATATTCACCCAAATTACTGGCCCCATATAATTAACAATTTACTAACACCAACTAGTGTGTTAACATTATTAGGCTATTTACCAATATATTTCATTATTTACGGCTGTCAGCAGACTGCCCATATTATAGCCTAAAACTCATTTATTATTATCAACATTTCTATTAATACTTATGCATAAAGTAACCTTAGTGTTATACATTTATAAATTTTCACTTGTGTTTCTAAGCACAAACATATATATCCAAACAAAAAATCCCAAAAACATAGCACTATATATCTATATTACTGCACCATTGCATTTATGCCAACCTTTGATGAGGTAGGATATTTAGACTGTAATTGTACTAGTGTTTTTACAAATCCAGCCTAAATCATTTAGTCATTCCTAGGTAGGAATTATTAACGAGTACTGTACTAGACAGTACTGGTGTACATACATATTATTTAGATTGTGCTGACCCTGATTTGGGGTGGGATTACCAAAATTCTTTTTGTGCTTTTAACATATTATTCGTGTATTATTTTTTTGAGTACTGCCGAATGTTCACTGTTGGATCGAATGGTGATAATTGATGAGCTAACCGGACGAAATCCAATAGTGGCATTCGAATACTACTCAAAAATATTAGCTATCTATTGTTAGGTAGGCAAATTAACCTCTAAACGAGGTATTATAGTCTATTCAATACATTAGGCTATTATATTAGTATTGAGCTCCATTGAATGAGCCAATATCCCAGTTACATCAGTAACAACTATTTACTATCAGACCAGCCCTTACCCAGCAAGATGGAAACGGCTGACAAAATGAAAAGGACCCTTACCGGTCTGAAAGGTCACTTGACCCGACAGATTACCAAGTGTCAAAATCTGTCACAACAGTCACCTGTTGACTACATTGAATTAGAAGACTTACTTCAAGTTGCTGAAAGCAAATTCGAGCATATTAAACAGCATATGAATCTGTACTTGACAGAACTTTACCAAACCTCAATAGGTGAAACTGAACTTGAGGACATTGTAAATGATTTAGCCCAGTACGAAGATGATGTACAGGCTAAACTTCAACCCTTCAAAAGGCAAATTGCTAAAAACAAATTAATAACAGCCTCTACTGCACATCCAGATCCTGATGTCAAATTACCTCAGATCAATATACCCACATTCTCTGGTAACGAGAATGAGAGTTGGGATGATTTCTGGAGTAAATTCGTGGATGCAGTAGACTCTAAAACTAACATCCCTCAAACAACTAAGTTCACTTATTTACAAGGCTTGTTACGAAATGAAGCCTTGAAGGTAATATCTAACATAACACTGACCAGTGATGGTTACGACCTAGCTGTTCAATTGCTTAAGAGCAACTACGATAACAAGGAAAGAACTGTTACTATCTTAGTTCAAAAATTGCTGGATTTACCATCTGCTAATAATTCTACAGATTCTCTCCAAACTTTCAGACTAGAGCTAGAGTCTTTACTCAAGGCCTTAAGCCTTAAAGTCCAAATTCAGACTGCTGAATGGATGACAAAGGTAGTTGTAAGGCGCAAATTACCGAGAGAGACTTTAGATAAATTGTGTACTATGTACAATAAAACCTCTCTGTCCATGAATGAAATTACAGAAGGTTTACATACCCTAGTCGAAAGACAAAGAGCCAACCAAGATGGGAAGAGTGTTTCAAACTTCTCTACTAACTCTCATCATAAACCCCAACGTACTGCAACTACTGTAGTAAAACCAGATCTCAATAAATCATCTCCGAAATGGAAATCTGGAAATGTAGGTACATACACAGTGAACCCTATAAACCCCGTAGTGAGCACCACTCCTACGACTTCTCCTACAGTGAAGAAGTGTTTGTTCTGCAATAATGAACATCTTACTTATAAGTGTAGTACTTATCCAGACCATAACACCCGAATTCATCGTTTGCAAGAATTACACAGATGCACAAGGTGCACGGGTCCTCATGACCCCAATAGCTGTACTGTCTCCTTACGTATGTGCAACAAGTGCCACAAGGGTAGACACCATTATTCCTTGTGTGGTAGTGATCAATCAAGATCAACCAATCCTCATAAGAAGACTACAAATTCTACTTCTGTACAGTATTGCAAAGTGCATCAAGACATAAGTGTACTTGCAACAGAGTCGACTAACACAACTACGTTACCAACAGCTCAATTAAAATTAATCAATAAGGGTTCTAGGATTTCCACTCGTGGTCTCTTTGACCAAGGTTCGCAGAAAACCTTTATTTCTCAACAGCTAGTTGATCAGTTGAAACTGAAGCCAATTGCTCGAGTGAATTTGAATATCTCTGGATTCCTAACCAACAGTGGCCCTCGTGACTACCAGGTTGTTAAAGTCTTGGTACGTTTAGGAGGCTGCACCAGCCCAATTCAAGCCATAGTCGTTGACAAGATCCCCTCAGATTTACATGTTACAGGTCTTGCTCAAACAGTCAAATTTCTTAAACGCAGCGGTATTAGGCTAGCAGATCATAAAATAAATACAGACTGTCTCAACGATGTAGGTATTCTTATTGGAGCTGACTTTTATTATAGATTTATTACTGGATGCACCAGGCAACGAGGTGTAAACTTGTTGCTGTCAGCTGGGGGTAAACTACTCACAGGACCGGTGTTGATCCAACAACATTCTAAATCTACTAGTAATCAACCAACTAATTCAATAGTTGCATGACTAGGCCTAGAGCAGTCACCACTACATGTCAGAGACGAAACCGAGGATGATGAGTCCAATCCCCCTGTTCATAAATTATGGGATTTGGACACCTTAGGCATAGTCCCTGATCAACCCAGTCCAGATGACACATGGACGTATCAACAATATCTTGATACTGTGATTTTCCAAGATAATCAATATTGGGTGAGACTCCCATGGAAGCTGAACCACCCACAGCTTCCAGTAAATTATTTCATGGCCTCAACCCAATTAAATTCTCAATTAGCTAGGCTACGGAAGCAACCAGATAAATTGCAACTGTATCATGCTTTAATACAGCAACAACTTGCTAACAAATTTATAGAAGTTGTTGAAGAAGACAACCATAAGACAGGCCATTATTTGCCACATCATGCTGTCCTGAAAGATTCAGTTACAACACCAATCAGGATTGTATTTAATTGTAGTGCCAAATTAAAGGCAGACAGCGTGTCACTAAATGATTGTCTACAAACTGGACCTAGCCTAACCCAAAGACTACAAGATGTCTTATTACGATTTCGCTCTGGTGTTTTTGCCTATACGGCCGACATTAGTAAGGCCTTTTTAAGAGTAGGCTTACAAGAGACGGATCGTAATTTTACTAAATTTCTATGGGTGAAAGATCCACAGGATCCTAATAGTGAAATCATTACTTATAGATTTGCCTCAGTACTGTTCGGAGCGACATCTTCACCATTTTTACTCCAGGCTACTCTGGATACACATCTCAAGAAGTCTAATAGCCCCTACAAGACTGAGATTAGCAACAATTTATATGTTGACAATTTTCAAGGTACCACTAATGATGAGAATAAACTAGTGGAAATCTACCATGAGGCTAATCGTGAACTTTTGGGAGCTAACATGCCCCTACAGTCGTGGGCCTCCAATAATAAACAACTCAACCAAATAATCGAGGAAGAATTCCCAGATTATAAGGTACCTCATAAATTGAAAGTCTTAGGTATGGAGTGGAATACTTCCACAGACAAATTGAATATCAAGTCAGTGGAGATCAAACAATCACCTCTAACCATGAGAAAACTACTCTCCCATGTCAGCAAGCCATTTGACCCTTTAGGCCTACTCAGTCCTATACTAATTAAGGGTAAACTCCTTATGCAGGAGTGCTGGCAAAGGAATTTGAGGTGGGATGAAACGTTGCCGGAGGATCTCCAAGAAAAATGGCAGCAGTTGATTCCTGATTACAACAAACTTAGTATTCTACAGTTTCCTCGAAATACCTTAGGACTAAATTCACCCACAAATTTACATGTATTCTGCGATGCTTCAGGCAAAGCGTATGGCTCAGTAGCCTATCTAGTTAATACTCAACAATCATTTTTGCTTACATCTAAGGCAAGGGTAGCCCCGATTAAAAGGAGGTCACTACCCCAAATGGAATTAACTGCCTTATTAGTAGGTGTAAGACTGGCCCATTGCCTGATCAAAACCCTCAGTAATGTTCACCTTGGTGAAATAGTAGTGTGGTCGGACAATGAAGCAGTATTGCAGTGGGTAAAAAATGACAACAACAAAACTCCCTATGTCAGCAATAGAGTAAGGGAAATTCGTGAACTGTCTGCTGGTTATAAATTAAGACATGTCCCAACCAAGGACAATCCAGCTGACTATTTATCCAGAGGTTTGACTTTAAAGCAATTAGTTAAAACCGAGATGTGGTTTAATGGACCCCAATGGCTAGTTAGTGGTCAGTGGCCCCAACAGAAGCCGCAAGTCATTGTGACCAATATCACTACCCCTGTTGTGGATCCAGAACCCCCTCGAATTTTAGCTATCAATCCTCATCGCTATTCCAGTTTAAGTAAATTACTAAGAGTTACAGAAATGGTATTTGATTTCATCAACAAGATGGGGATCAAGTATCGATTTCCTAGTTCCATCAAATATTGGGTCAAACAAGCTCAACAAGAGACTTATGGGAAGGAATATGAACATCTCCCAGAAAGGTTGAGTAAGTCTCTGGGTATTTGGCTTGACTCAGACAACTATAACATTTTGAGATGCGGCGGACGTCTGCTTCATGCAGAAATAAATTTAGATACGAAGAATCCTATACTTCTTCCACGTCACCACATCATTACTAAACTCATAGTTTTACATTACCATGAGCATAATACATTGCATGGTGGAGTATTAGATACTCTTACTGAAATCAGACAACGTTTTTGGCTTCCCCAAGGTCGCCAAACTGTTAAATCTTTAATCAAGTCTTGTATAATCTGCAAGAGATATGATGCTCGAGTGTGTCCTTATCCAGGTCCACCGCCCCTACCTAAGGAGCGAGTCGTTCACCTTCGTCCCTTTGAAACCACAGGTGTCGACTATACAGGAGCACTAATTTTAACAGGCACACCGGACAAGATTCCAGTGAAAGCCTACATTTGCCTTTTCACGTGTGCTACCACACGCGGAGTACATTTAGAAGTCACTTCTGACATGAGTGCAGAAGCCTTTCTGCAAGCCTTTCGCAGATTTGCTGCACGAAGATCTTGCCCAAAATTAATGATCTCGGATAATGGATCTAACTTCGTGGCAGGAGAAGCTTGCTTACAAGAAATATGGAACCATCCAGAAGTACACTCTGTGCTCAAACAGAGACAATGCTATTGGAAATTTATTCCTCCAAGAGCACCATGGCATGGCGGTTTTTACGAAAGAATGGTGGGAACTGTTAAGAAATGCCTAAGAAAAACCTTACACAGGCAGAAAATTAATCTCACCGAGTTACAGACCCTTGTCGTGGAAATTGAAGCACGAGTCAACAACAGACCTCTAACCTATTTAACAGAAGATTTCTCTCAAAGAGAACCCCTAAGCCCCTCTCATTTGATTCATGGTGGTCTTCTGAGCCCTCTAATATCTCTAGGAGACGAGGATCCAGCTGACCCTTCGTGTGTCAAAGCAAGTGACTTAGTGGAGAGTTATAGACACCTTTCAAGAGTAATAGAGAAGTGGAATGAGGTCTGGACACGTGAATATTTAACTGCTTTAAGAGAATATCATTATGGAGCTGCAAGCCCATACAATAAAGTTCAACTTAAACCAGGTGATCTTGTCCTAGTAGACAGTGATGGACCCAGGTCAGATTGGCCTATAGGTAAAATTGTTGATATCCATCCTGACCGCCATGGTGTATTACGAATTGTTAAAGTTCAGTGTCGAGGCACTACTACCTTGAAAACACTAGAGAAATTAGTACCTTTAGAGTTAGCAGAACACGAGTGTTCTACAGATATACCTGTAACCCAAGTTTCAGAGAACAATGATTCTACTCAACCGAGCACAAGACCATCAAGAGTCGCTGCTCAGAACTGCAAACAGAAACTTAAACAATATTTTGATTCAATTCAAGAGTAGATAACTTATCATTTAAACTTGAGGTGACCATACTGATGCAGTGATGAGTTGATGTCCAGTAATTAGTTACGAGTCATAGTGACCTTGGACAGTAGCCTCACTGTATTGATGAGGTCTCCTTAATCTTAAATGATCCAACTATTCATAATTATTTTGTTAGTATCCTTCTGTATCTTACAAAGGAATTATTCAATAATTTTCAATGTTTATTTACGTCCCCATGTTGACTTAGTCATCTACCACAGATTCGGGACATTCGTTAGGTACGTACTAACCTACTAACCCATGAATATAACTTCAGGATAGAGAAACAGGTGTACGTTAGTACAAATACCTGAACTACGACCCGAGTTTTCTCTCCCCGGAGTTATGTTGGAAATAACCAACAGTTTTATACATCATTGTATTTATACAACCAAAGTAGTTACTAAAATTACTAACTTATAAATTTAATCATTATCATGATTTATTCATTGCCAAATTCTTCCTAGTACGTGAGGAACAACAGGCAGCAACATGAATTTTCTCCACATTTAGTTGGATTTATAACAAGAGTCCAGTTTATCATTTCCTTTACTAAAAATAGTTAACTTTGATTTGTAGTATACTATTACTTACTGGAGCTCCCTTATTTAACTAACATTTAAACATTCTAGAGGAAATTACTTGATGCAAATGATTTACTTTAATTTCCTCGATTGGCTGCACAACTTTTAGTAAGCCAATTTATGTTACTAGAACTTCTATTTTATCACAGAAGAATTTAATGTGATATTAATACTTGCTATTACCTCTTCCTTCCTTAGTCAATTGCAATAAATACATATTCATTTACGCTCGAAAGCCGCGCATGCGCAATAAGGAGCAGGAGGAAGAAGGGAGAGCGTCACTTGACACGTGAACGAGAGCACGGACGCCATTAACAGCGTGTAGCAGAGCTGTTTCGACCTATTTATTTCGCTCCCACGATCAGTTGAGCGGTGCCGCGTTATCTGGCACAACATAGCCGTGTCATAGACTAGTATACGAGCAACTCTAGAGTCAACGTCTTTCAAGCAGCAGCAGGAGGACGAAGAGTTGCTCAAGTCTTCACATCAACGACACGAGGCTCGGCTGCTAAGTTTACCCTTTTTGTTATTATGTGGCCACTTTTAACATTTAGGTAGGCAGTCGTTAGGCCGAATGCAAACCAACAAAATATAGTACGTGTCTTAATTAAATTTGCCATCTAATTATATGATTATCAGTTTATTTCTATGATACAAATTGTTCAGACATTAGCTGATAATTTACTACCGTCATCCTCATGATTTAGGATTTAAATGTAATTACCTATTGTGTAGAAGATTTCTACAATGTAATTGCCTTTCAGTACCAAGGCGACTTCAACCGAGGTGCTAGGCTTCCCCACCGTTCTGTGCAACAATTTACCCTATGCAACACGTCGTCGGTGGAGCGTAGCAACTGATTACTTCTAGATTCACAGCTAAGCTGTCCATTTTCATCAGTAGCAATAACTCCATAGATACAGTAGTGATCTCCTAAAGAGATCAATTATACTAACCCTTTGATTTACTGATGTTGCTCAACATTTCAGTAGTATATTGATGTGCATTTACCTCCATCAATATTATATTCTATATTTTACTCACACATTTAATTTACTCTGGTGAAGAACCAGCACCAGAATAATGCTAGGGATGTATTAATCTTTTAGCATGTAACCCCCCAATTTTGTGTAGTTAATTTGACTCCATTCATATAATCATTACAGTTTTACCAAGATCCATAGGACACTAGTTCCTAAGATCAGTTTTTCCATTGTCTCTTTGTTTTCCACTTTTTCTCAAAAAGTGGTGGTCCTTCATAGCTATCAAAGTATATATATTTACATTTATTTAATTATTAGTTACTAGGTCTCAGTGCCTTAAACAAGTTATTATTATTGGAGTCAGGTTTTCCCCACAAGCATCCTGTGAGGTCTTCCTGAACTCCGTGAGCCAGTCAGAAGAAGGAATTGACGGGAAACGAGCAACAAGTGATCCAGTGACAGGTGCTTAGCAAGAGTGGAGTCTGGGCAGTGACGTCTGGGACGACTGACAGCTTCACCAGTCGGGTGATGACGTAGCGGCTGGGCCAATTCACCGTGAGGAAGAAGAAGAACGAACTAGCTGGAAATATGAGCGACTGCAGCCGAGAGTGAGGACTGCGGACGTAGTTGTGAGGAGAAGTCGATGGCCAGGAGACCGACTCCAGCCCTTCAAGAGGTTGTGGAGGAGCACGGAGCCTGCAGAGGAGAGCAGCATGGAGAAGACGCGTTTTTGGGTGTTGGTTGGGTTCCTGGAGAGAGCATCAGTGTGTGTGTGAGAGCATTCCCTACAATGAGTCGAGACCCGGGACCAGGAACTTCAATTCAACTCTCAAAAGAGGACGAGTCCATATCATTGATGGTGGAAGTAGGTAATTCAGTTTTCCCTCCCATTCCCCTTTAGTTAGCTATTTAGCCAGAGTATCTTCTATGTCGTGAGCAGGGCTCACCAATGTCTGTGTTATAGTAAGGCACAGTTGTGAAGGGAGATGCTATCGAGAGCTCTCACGAGATATATATATATGGTGTGTGAGTGCACCTGTAATTTATCGAAGAGATTACTGTGACGAGGACATTTATATTCATGTGTCATTTATATTATAAGTTTGTGCCAGAAAATATATATATATAAATGTACAATTTATTAGTGTAAGGCTGTGGGCCCAGTATTACCACGTTATTATTAATATTGATGAAGTGATCTCTATATATGCTGGAGTTATTGAATAATATTTTCATGTGTATAGTGATTTAATGTGTTTATTGCCAGTATAGTGATTTACTGTGAACGTGAAGGAATAATAGGCACTTCACGCCAAGACAACAAGTACAGTGAGCAGAGCGAAAGTACAGTGAGCTGAATGAGTGGGCGTGGCATCTCGCGAGTTGCCAAACGTTCGATAACACTGTAATTGGAGCGTGGGAATGCGTGGCAGTGGGGGAGTGTTGCCATTGCGTAGTGTTCCAGATTTATGAAGAGGGAGTGGTTGCTGCTCATGCATTTCTTTGCCTTGTTGCTTATCCAGAGTTATAATACTTTAATCTTTTAAGTAAAATACAAAACCACCTCCGTGTTTGTATTATCCCTCTATTACTTTGTTGCTATTGAGTCCATTGAAAAGAGAGAGTGATTGAGACACATACCTGCCTGTTACCAAATTTGATTAGTGTTCTCTAGGGCCACTACTACTACTACCATAATCCCACAATTCCACTGAAGTGTTACTGGACACGGAAAACACCAGTTGGCGACCTTTTAGTTAGCAGTAGAGCCCTCTGTCGGGGCGGGCACATGATCAAGTGAAGAGATCGTGTTCCCACTCGTCTTCAGGCTACGAGGCCGGCTGGAGATAGACTGGGAGACTCTCCTGGTGAACAGTGGCACCGTGAGGATTGAGTGAAGACCCGCAGGGCTACTGCAAGTAACAGTTACCACTACTAATACTTGGTGGTGACTGGGTAGAGAGAGAGACACCCTGACATTGGCGACCTCCCCAGGATTACGATTACGATTACGATAACGGTTGCGATTATAGTACTTGACAGTGGCTGAAGGTACAGGTAACAGGTATTCACTCATAGCACAAGTATGGAGGACGAGAAGGTAGCAAGGTTTATTGACACCAGGGATGAACAGGTGCTGGAGGATTGCACCAAGGCGCAGCTGCAGTTAATAGCTGTACACTTTGGGATCCAGTTGAGATCCTCAAAAGTGGGAGAAAGGAGGCTTGAGATTGTGGCACAGCTCAGGGCCCGAGATGAAGCTTTGAGGGAGTAACGGCCACAGACACCTGCCAGTGCAGGGGAGAATTTGAGCATGGTGGAAGCAGTAGGGGATCCAGCGGCAGTCGGCCCAGCGTCAAGCTGGAGATGATGAAGCTGCAACTGGAAGCACAGCTGAGGAGGGAAGAAGCACAGCTGAAGCGGGAAGAACGAGAAGCAGAAGCACAGCTGAAGCGTAGAAGAACGGGAATCACAGCTGAAGCGTGAAGAATGGGAAGCACAGCTGAAGCGTGAAGAACGAGAAGCACAGCTGAAGCGTAAAGAACGAGAAGCACAGCTGAGGAGAGAAGAAGCACAGCCACGGGTGAAGCGTGAAGAACGAGAAGCAGAAGCACAGATGGGATGGGAGGAGCGCGAGCTGGAAGCCAAGCTAAAGCAGCAAGAAATTGAAGCTAACAGAGAGGTTGAGCTGACAACCCGTCCTCACACAAGACAGCACATATATGACTTAATGCTTAAAGTCTATATGTTGAATGTGATTTAGTACATATGTGGTATATTCCCTGTTATCTTTTTTACCAAGGCCCAAACTCTTCCTCACGTACCAATTTACGTCTCACAGTACCCGTCCATCAACGTAGATAGCAGAATAGTCGTGGTTGGTTCAATTATAATGAAAATTGAAGTTTTCAGGTCCCACATGAGTTGTGAAATTTACCTACTATTGTCCATGCTCTTAGAATATTACAGATCAGCTACATCCTATTGAAGGCTCGTAGTTTTGTTTTGAGAATATTAGTTGTTCTTAGTAAATTATAATAAGCACTATAAATTATTACATAGAATAACAGTCCTTCACAATCAATATTATATACCATAGTTTGTGCCTTCAAAAAATTTAAAGAATGTTCTGTAGGAACGTTAACAGAAAACGATGTTATGTTGTCTATGGGGTAAACTACTGCAAACAGGATGGTATGGTGTCTTAAATCAACTATAAGATGGGTATAGGGGTCCACTACCACCTGTTAGGTGGGTAAGGGGTCCAATACCACCCCGCAGGATGGGTATGGGGGTCACATCCACCCACAGGATGGGTATGGGGATCACATCCACCCAAAGGAAGGGTATGGGGTCAAATACCATCCACTGGATGTGTATGGTGTCCACTACCACCGACAGGATGGGTATGGGGCTCACACCCACAGGATGGGTATGGGGTCCAATACCACCCACAGGATGAGTATGGCGTCCACTATCGCCCACAGGATTGGTATAGGGGTCCAACCACCAATAGAATAAGTATGGGGATGTGTTGGAGGACGAGTGATGTGATGAACCTATGGTTCAGCGTGGAGGTAAGGGCATAGCGGCGAGGAACATTGAAGCGCGTGTCCCTCAAAGTGCCCCAAGAGAAAAGGGAGGATCGAAGCGAATTTTGGTTGTGGGAGATTCCCAGGTGAGGTATTTGGACAGAACGTTTTGTGCCAGAGATAAAGGGAACAGATTAAGGTTTGCTATCCTGGAGCTGGTATTGGTGATATTGTTGGAAACATGAAAGATATTATGACGGGAAATGGGAGCAAACCCGTTTTTGTATTAGTGTAGGGGGTAATGATGTTGGGAGAGTTAGAAGTGAGGAACTAAAACTGAAATTCAAGACAGCAATAGAATTAGTTAGGAGCAAGGGAGGAATCCCGATCATATGTGGCATTCTTCCAAGAAAGGGAGTGGGAAAGGAATGGATGTCGAGGGCACTTGGTGTCAATTGCAGGCTGGAAAGATATTGCAAATCTAATGCAATATCTTATATAGACAACTGGGAACACTTCTATGGAAGAATGAAATGTATGCTCGGGATGGGGTGCATCTATCGAGAGCTGGGGTTGTTGCTGTTGCAAATTCGTTGGAAGAAGTGGTTAGAGGTGTTTGTTTGGGTTTAAACTGTTAGTAGATAGAGGTATGGGAATTGATTTGGAGGAAGGATGTAATAAAAGTATGTGTTTGCGGGAGAAACGAATTGGCAAAATGATCAGGGAAAGAGAAGGGCCTCAAAATAACAATTCACTTAGGGTATTACACAAACAGTAGAAGTCTAAGAAATAAAATTAACGAATTAAATGCTCTTGTCTGCACAGAAAAAATAGATATTATTGCACTTACCGAAACGTGGATGAATGTTGATAATAGAGAACTATTAGCCGAATATCAAATAAATGGATTTAAACTATTTCACACAGATAGATATATTAGACGAGGTGGTGGAGTAGCCATATACGTTAGGGACAATTTGAAATGTAGTCTCAAAGAGGGAATCAAAACTGAGCCACACACAGAAACTATTTGGATAGAATTAAACGAAAAAGCAAATAATATTATAATTGGAGTTATATATAGGCCACCAAATTTAGACAGAATGGAAGCAAAGCATCTATGGGATGAAATATCTAGGGCATCTAGATCTAACAGTATTTATGTCATGGGTGACTTTAATTTGAGTGGAATAAACTGGTTGAACAAAACAGGGAATAGTGAAGCAGAAGATTTTCTAGAATTAATTGACGATTGCTTTCTTACGCAACACATTAAGGAACCAACACGGGAAAATAATATTTTAGATTTAGTGTTAACTAACAGGGAAACACAAATTAATGACATCGAAATAGGGAGTGAGCTAGGGACAGTGATCACAAAGAAATCAGATTTGGCATAGAATGGAATAGACCTGTAGGAGAAAATTCTGTTAAAGTGCCAGATTTTCGAAAAGCTGATTTTAATAGCCTAAGAAATTTTTTGGGTCAAATTGATTGGAAAGTCTTGGGTATGGGGTGGGGGCCGGTCTTGGAGCGAGACATGAACCCAGCGATAGGTGATGTAAATGGGGATTTCGATGTAGATTCAATTTATAACGTATTTAAGAATATTCTAAACAAAGCACAGGAACGTAGTATACCACACAAATTGAATAGATCGATTACTAATGACCCAAAGTGGATAACAAAGAATTTGAAGAATCTTATAGGTAAAAAGAGAGCTTGGTACAAGAGGATTAAAAATGGGGAGGTCACTTTAGAACAGGAATTCGTACAACTAGTTAGAAATGTTAAAAAGAGATAAGGAAAGCAAAAAGAAACTATGAAGTTCGTATAGCAGGGCAAGCAAAGACAAATCCTAAAGGGTTTTTCAGTTATATCGAACTAAGACTAGGGAAAGGATAGGTCCATTAAAAACTGAGACAGGTCAAATAACAGATAGTGATGAAGAGATGAGTATATTTTAATAAATATTTTGTATCTGTATTTACTAAAGAGGAACTTAACAATATGCCTTCAGCCCAACAAGTCTATGTGGGTGGGGACGAGGACAGGTTGACGAGTTTAGCAGTTACCAGGGAGGATGTTCTTAAACAAATAGTAAAACTCAAACCAAACAAATCCCCAGGGCCGGATGAAGTGTTTGCCAGAGTGCTGAAAGAATGCAAAGAGGACTTTGTGACCCACTGTCAATCATATTTAATAAATCAATAGAGTCAGGCCAGTGCCAGAGTTTTGGAAAGTTGCTAATGTGATACCAGTTTTTAAGAAAGGAGATAGATCACTTGCGTCTAACTATCGACCAATTAGCCTAACGTCTATTGTGGGAAAGTTACTCGAATCTATAATAGCAATAAAATTCGTCTTCATCTTGAAAAACATAAATTAATAATTGAGTCGCAACATGGTTTTATAAATGGCCGTTCATGTTTAACAAATTTGTTATCTTTTTATTCTAGCATAGTTGAGGCAGTTGATAGTGGTAAGGATTGTGATGTTGTGTACCTTGACTTTAGCAAAGCTTTCGATACAGTGCCACATGAAAGACTGATTAAAAAGATAGAGGCTCATGGTATTGGGGTGCTATATTAAGCTGGATTAGGGCATGGCTATACCAAAGGAAACAGAGAGTTAGTATAAATGGAGTCAAGTCAGAGTGGAAAATGTTGTAAGTGGAGTGCCTCAAGGCTCTGTCTTGGGACCTCTGTTGTTTATAATATATATAAATGATTTAGATTCAGGTTTGAGTAGCAACATTTGCAAATTTGCCGATGATACGAAATCGGTAGGGAAATTAATTCGGAGGAGGACTCACTATCACTTCAAGTTGATCTAGATAGGGTTTTGAAATGGTCAAAGGACTGGCAGATGCAGTTTAATGCTGATAAATGTAAAGTTCTGAGGCTAGGTAATGATGATAGAGTTACAAGATACGAGCTAGATGGTGTTGAGATTGCGAAGTCGGATTGCGAAAGGGATCTGGGAGTTATAATTAGTAAGAATTTAAAACAAAAGGATCAATGCATAAATGTTCGTAATAAGGCAATAGGACACTCGGATTTTAATCGCAGCGTAAGTAACAAGACACCTGGTGTGATTCTCAAGCTATATCTTGCTCTGGTTAGGCCCCATTTAGATTATGCAGTTCAGTTTTGGTCGCCATATTATAGAATGGATATAAATTCACTTGAACGTGTCCAGCGTAGGATGACTAAGTTAATTCCCAAATTAGAAATCTTTCATATGAAGAAAGATTAACAAAGCTTAATTTGCATTCACTGGAAAGGCGAAGAGTTAGGGTGACATGATAGAGGTTTACAAGTGGATGAATGGACATAACAAAGGGATATTAATAGGGTATTGAAAGTATCAACACAGGACAGAACGCGAAACAATGGGTATGAATGGATACTTTAGATTTTAGGAAAGATTGGGTAAATACTGGTTCAGTAACCGGGTTGTTGATTTGTGGACCATTGCCGCGTACAT
>WNGS01002855.1:0-10852 GCA_020271785.1 Procambarus virginalis | reverse complement strand
GGCACTCCAGGCATGGGAAAAGGCTTTTCCCTGACGGCGACTTGGACTTCACCGGTCACGAAGGGACAATCCAGGTGGACTCTGGCGAGAGGATAGGGAGTAGTAGAGTAAGGTCAGTGATGAAGACAGTCTCTCCTGTGTAGGCGACGTTGGGCACAGCTGATTTCAAGACTGGATTGAAGAGCCGCTGTGTCTCTCAAGATCTTAAGTCCAAAACGTCCCTCAGAATCTGAACCGTGGGTAGTGATAGTTCCAGGATACAGATGCTTGCTGAAGAGAGAGAGATCATTAACATGAACACCAACATTCATTACAGGCTTACCGGACTTAGGGGGAGTAGGTTGGGCTTAGTGGATTCGGTGTTACCTTTATATTGGGACTTACCACATTTTTCTATGGTATGTCCATAGAGTCGACAATACTACAGTACAGTTGAGAGGTACCTTGATCTGGGCTCACTTTCTCGTAACTGTACCAAGACTTCTTACTGGTAGGTGGTTCTGGTGTCAGCCGGTGGATGAGGCTATAAGTGTCAGCCGACTTCGCGCATTTCACTAAATCGGTCTCTTCCTTATCTGCTAAGTATAAACGGACAGGAGGAGGTACACGCCTCAAGAATTCTTCAACCAGTATGAGGTTGACGAGTTCTGGAAAAGTAGAGACATGTGCTGCCTCCAGCCATTTCATAAAATATCTCCGTTTGGTGTTAGCAAATTCTAAAAAGGTGGTGGTACTTGCCTTTACGTAGTCACGGAATTTTCGTCGGTAGCTTTCGGTGGAGAGAAGGTAGGCGTCCAACACAGCTTGCTTCAGGGTTGTGTAGTCGTTTTCAGATGCCAAAGTGCTGAGTGTGACTGCTGCTCTACCTGTTAGATGTACTCGGAGAAGGGTAGCCCATTGGTCGTTAAGCCAACTAAGTTGATTAGCAAGGGTCTCAAAAGTCGTAAAAAAAAACATCAACCTCCGTTTCTATGAACGGGGGCATTAACTTACTTGCATTGGAGATATTGAAACTTTGAGGAAGACTAGCTGCAGCTTGTAGGCGTTGAGCTTGGTGTGTAGTGTCCATCGTGAGTTCTCTGTCACGACATTCTAGAGCCAGAGCCGCTTGCTGTTTTTCATGCTCGTGTTGCATCTCTAGTTGTTGTCGTTTTGTTTCAAGTTGTACTTTTTCACGCTCTCTGAATAAGGCCAACTCACGTTCTTGCTGTCCTTTGAGGAGTAGTGCCTCTCGGTCACTTTCCTCTTTCCTCAGGGCGGCCTCTCGCTCCTTGAGGCGGATTTCTCGATCTTGTTGTTCCTTAAGCAATGCGGCTTCTTCCTTCTTGAGCTGGAGCTCTCTTGCTCTTCCTTTCTGATGGCATCCTCACGTTCCTTAATTGCAGCTGCTTCCTTTTGTTGCTCCCGCTCGATCTTAGCAAGTTCTAGTTTGAGCTTCATTGCTGTCAAATCATGCTTATCTGAAATAGTGTATTGTTCGTGAGTATCAGAGTCTATAGTCCCTTCATCCAAAAGGTGATCCAATAGCATATTATGTATGGTATATTTGTTGGCTCCATGTGGAACTTCCAGGCGATACTCATGTGCAAGAGTTATCAATTCGACCCTCTTAGCATGACGTAAGTTCCCTATTTCACTTTCTGGATCTGTCTGGAAAGCGAAAAATGTCTGGAAATACGAAACATGGTGAAAATAGCAAATAAACGTGACACGAATATACTGTGATGATATGGTGAATGTCAGAAACAGGAAAACGTGGCAACTGGTACCTATCCTGTGGAATTGTTGACAATTAAAGTTAAGTCAAGATGGTAATTGATTAAGGTCGCAGGAAAACTTGTACCCGGTACTCACTGTGAGAGGCTAAGGGCAAGAAAATCCTACTAATTAGTTGAAACTGAGTTTCGAAAAACAAATGAAACATTAAATGGTTTCAAAAGTAAATTAGGTAGTCCAAGAATGTAGGCATACCTTGCCGAGTCACTATAGAACATAAGCAAGTTTTCCTTATTGAAATAAATATGATACTTACAGAATTAGCGAACTTTGTGCTCTGAAAAAAGAAAGCTAATTCCCTACCTAAGTAAATATCATCTTTCTGACCGACGAGTAGGGGTGCGAGTGTCAACTGGTGACGAGAACTCCTGGCGAGGTCCCAACTCGTCAATAAAAGTCCGTGCGAGAGGAACGATGGCCCCCTTTGTCCTCCTAGAGTCGGATTGCAGAAATTAGGTGCTATTGACCCTGAGACAGACCACAGTACCAGGGTACCTATATGATAATCTGTCGAAAATATGAGAAATATCTGAGGGATAAAAGGTGTTAAGCACGGGTAATAACACGGAGGGAGAGACGACCAATTAAGAGTATGACTGCGGCCTACAGTCACCATGTAATCCAAAGTGGGAGTTGACCCTGAGCAGCCGTGGAGTGCGGACGTGTCCCTCCGTGACTGCTAGGGTAGTCTGCCGTTTGATCGCCAGGTGGCGGGGCGTAGCTGCCCCCCCCACCCCCCAGTGTTGTTGCCTGCCGGGCGGTGTGCAGACGTGGCAGGTGTTGGGTTCACCATGGGTGGTCCCCTACCAGCGATCAAGCGTGTGAACTCGGTCGGACTGGAATTCTCTGGCCGTGCTGGGTATCCGGAGGTTGCGGAGGTACTGTGTGACTTGCTGCATGTCCCGGTGCTAGATGTTGACGGGATTGAGCTGGTGACTGCGCATCGCGTTGTCATCAAGCTGGCGACGGAGGAGGTATATCGTGCCTTCCTCAGTCGTTACGAGGGGCGCTCGCTGCCCTTGCCAGGAGGTACCGGCTCAGTCGCCATATCAGACCGGAGTGGTGCGCTGACCTATGTCAGCGTGCATGGGGCGCCCTTGGAGTTTCCCGAAGAGCTTCTGCGGCGTTATTTCCAGCGATTTGGGCCCGTCGTCAGTGTGAGGGTAAATACGTTATCCTCCGGGAAGTACGCCGGAAGGCGGACGAATATTCGCACCTTGGGCATGCGTCTGCGGTCGGACATTCCGTCTTCGGTCCGGCTTCTGGGATGCTACATCCGGGTGTACTATGCCCGGCAGCCTCGGACCTGTTTCCGGTGTGGATTGATGGGGCATCAGGCTGCAGGGTGCGAGGCGGATCCGGTTGCACCTGTCAACCTCTTTCGGGAAGAGGATTTCCCGCCGCTTCCACTGGACGGGGACTTCGGGGATGTGGAGCCCGCCCGGCTCGTTGCTGCGGCTCCCCCGGCGTCTCCTGACGTTTCCCCGGATGTCGCTGGCCCTCCTCCGGCTGTTGCGATGAGATCAGTGGATTCCCCTGATCCTGTTCGTATCCCTGTCCCTGCTGCTCCAGTGGCCCGTGGTCTTGCGCCCTCCTCTGCGCCTGCTCCCCTGTCTTCCGGTGCTGCGCCTGGCCCTATCTCCTCGACTCGGATCCCGGATGCTGAAGTAGCTGAGGGGTCCCTGGTTGTGTGTGGTCCGGTTCCCCCTGCGGTTGAAGCTGCTGCAGTCGTCAGACGCGTACGAGCGGCTTGTGATGCCCGTGGGTCTGGGTCCACTTCCGGTTCCGAGGATGTGCGCCCGGTGCCCAAGAGATCCAGGCGCTCATCTACTGCATGGGCTGATGAGGTGGATTCTGGCGCTGATGGGTTATCAGGACTTGAGGTAGTGGCCGCTGACGTCCATATATCTGCTGATGCCGAGGGCTGTGTCTATGATTCGCCTCCTGTGGCTTCTGTCGGCAGTTCCCCGCAGTGGGGGGTGGTTGCACCTCCAGTGGTTGGTGAAGAGGGTGCTGGTGCAAGTCGGGACCTCGTGTTGGTTCTGCGGAAGGATGTTCGGGGTGAGGAGCCCCCACGAGTGTCCCGTCCGGTGGTTGATGAGCAGCCCTGTGAGGCTGCCGCGGTTACAAGTGCGCTGCCCGTTGCCTGCGCCGGTAAAAAGAAGCCTATCCCGTTCATCTTAGCCGACGGCACGGAGTATCATGAGACATCCAACCCTATAGGTATTACCTTTCATGACATAGTGGAGCCTATTCCGTGGTGCCCCACGACTGTCTGGGTTCCGGCGTATAATGTATTTGCTAAGGGTGTGCCGCTTTCAATGCCCGATCCTCGGACGGCCCTTAGTCCCCCTATTCCGGAATATATTATGGCGATATGGGAGGCGTATTGTATTCTTTTCCCGGCTGCAGAGTGGCCGGAAAAGTATGCACAGGACTGATAGTCTGTGTGCTTGCGGTTTCTATCGGGTGTATCTTGGATTTTCGTATGTTATGTGATGTTTGTTATGTGATGTGTATTGTGTGCCCTTCAGGCCGAGGTTTTCTAAATGTCCCTGTTCTTTTGGCTATGCATTTTCATGTTCTATGTTTCTTTATTTTGTTGTCTTCTGTGCTCTTTTGGCTATGCCTTTTCTTGTTCATGTATATTTAATTTGTTGATTTATGTGCCCTTCTGGCTATGAGGTGAGATCTCTGTTCTTGAATTATTATTTCTTCTCTGTTTCATTTGTGTATTGCAGTGTATTTTGGGTCTCGGTCCTTCAGGCCGATGTTAGGTTTGTTTGTTGTACCGATGGTTTTTGTACTGTTTTGCTATGAGCCTTACTGATTTTGTTTATATTTTTTGCTGACTGTGTTTACTTTTTGTTCTGTACATTTTTGAGTTTTGTACTTTGTTATGCTGTGCTGTCGGCCCTTCTGGCTGATGGGGTTTGTTCTCTGTGGTTTATACTGTGTTTCTTTGTTTTTATTGTATTTAATTCGCATGCTTGCATGTAAAAATAAAAAAAAAAAAAAAAAAAAAAAAAAAAAAAAATGTAATCCAAAGTTGTCTCACACTCACCATATGCTACTCCCAGAATGCACAATATACACAGCACCATATGAATAATAAAAGGGATTAGTGAAAATATTGAAAGCAAGGGAATTAAAGCCAAGTACGCTTACCACAATTACCAATACCTGAGTGAAGCTCCTAGGACAGGCCCCCAAGTATATGTGACGGTAAAGTAGTGGAGTATGGTGTTCGGCAGTCCTCCAATGGCAGGTGTCAAAGCCAGGCCACATACACATACATAAATTAAAAAAAAAAGAATAAAGAAAAGAATGCTTGTCTGATAATCTGTGGTAAGGTAAGGGAAGATACACGAAACACAAAATATGAACAATGAAATTTAATTACTCTAGAAATCAAATTTAAATAAAGACAATTCCTTGGCTGAACAACGTGCAATGATAACAAGTGAAAAAGAACTTACATAAAAATGGATTATGTTATCACTAAGACAAAAAATGAAATACAAGTGAAATATAAAATGGTGCTGGAATATTAGCGCAAGCTAAGAACCGCTACTTGATACCCGAGGAATATCAATTAGGTGTTCACAGCCTTAGAGCACAAGATATTCTGAGGAGGTACAGCTCGTGGAGTCCAATGTTGACTTGACGACGTGCGTGAGTGGTGGAGAGCTAGAGTGGCGAGATCCCGAACAGCCAATGAGAATACAGGCAATTCCCACACTGGTAGTTGACTAATCGTCGGCAGGTGACGAGCTGGCGGTGAGGGGGGAGGGGGGTGCAGGTGCGTGTGGCTGTCTTGATATACGTTTTGTTACTGTAGAGCGTATCTTGAATGTTGAGTATGGAACGTGACGATAGCAGGAAAGAGCAGGTAAAATCTCTTGAAAGAGATTATCGTCACAATATATATATATATATATATATATATATATATATATATATATATATATATATATATATATATATATATGCAAACAAGCCTGAATGGTCCCCAGGACTAGATACAACTGAAAACTCACACCCCAGAAGTGACTCGAACCCATACTCCCAGGAGCAACGCAACTGGTATGTACAGGGACGCCTTAATCCGCTTGACCATCACGACCGGACATAAGGAAGTGATAGCCGGAGCTATATGAACCACTTCCCCGCCGGCACTCGGATGGTAATCTTGGGCATAGCATTTTATCAAATCACCTCATTTTTTGGGGCAACACGTGAGGAACACAAATGCAAACAAGCCTGAATGGTCCCCAGGACTAGATACAACTGAAAACTCACACCCCAGAAGTGACTCGAACCCATACTCCCAGGAGCAACGCAACTGGTATGTACAGGGACGCCTTAATACGCTTGACTATCACGACCGGACATAAGGAAGTGATAGCCGGAGCTATATGAACTATGCCCAAGATTACCATCCGAGTGCCGGCGGGGAAGTGGTTCATATTGCCTCTGCTATCACTTCCTTATGTCCGGTCGTGATGGTCAAGCGGATTAAGGCGTCCCTGTACATACCAGTTGCGTTGCTCCTGGGAGTATGGGTTCGAGTCACTTCTGGGGTGTGAGTTTTCAGTTGTATCTAGTCCTGGGGACCATTCAGGCTTGTTTGCATTTGTGTTCCTCACGTGTTGCCCCAAAAAATGAGGTGATTTGGTAAAATGCTATGCCCAAGATTACCATCCGAGTGCCGGCGGGGAAGTGGTTCATATAGCTCCGGCTATCACTTCCTTATGTCCGGTCGTGATGGTCAAGCGGATTAAGGTGTCCCTGTACATACCAGTTGCGTTGCTCCTGGGAGTATGGGTTCGAGTCACTTCTGGGGTGTGAGTTTTCAGTTATATATATATATATATATATATATATATATATATATATATATATATATATATATATATATATATATATATATATTAGTAAATTTTGGTAGCAGTCTTTCCTGTAGACATATACTATTAAATATGACCGAAAAAGTAAGATTAATAATTCTAACACGAATTTTCTCAATGTTTCTTATATTCTTTTTCACTGTTGATAGTAACTGAAAAATCAATTCTCCAAAATTCATTTTTATTTCTAGCCTGACGCGACACTTGAACGCGTTTCGTAAAACTTATTACATTTTCAAAGACTTTAGTTTACACACACACAACTATAACTGAACAGAGTTTTAAAACAGCGTCGATTTTATACCTGCATTTGGGTGAGGTGATATGTTACAACAGTTTTGGATTAGGTGAAAACACAGAACACGAAACAATGGGTATAATATTTTGTAAGTTAAAGGGAAGAATGGAAGTAACTGCAAAGGACCTATTGGCCCATATTTCTTGATGCTTCTATATTGGTGCGGAGTCTTGAAGTGGGTAGAATATAGTTGTGCATTAATTGGCTGTTGATTGCTGGTGTCAACTTCTTAATGTGTAGTGCCTCGCAGATATCTAGCCGCCTGCTATCGCTATATCTATCGATGATTTCCGTGTTTTTTGTTAAGACTTCTCTGGTGATGGTCTGGTTGTGGGAAGAGATTATATGTTCCTTAATGGAGCCCTGTTGCTTATGCATCGTTAATCGCCTGGAAAGGGATGTTGTTGTCTTGCCTATATACTGAATTCTTTGAGGCTTACAGTCCCCAAGTGAGCATTTGAAGGCATAGACGACATTGGTCTCTTTTTAAGCGTTTTGTTTTGTGTCTGGAGAGTTTCTCATGAGTAGGATGGCCGTTTTCTTGGTTTTATAGTAGATCGTCAATTGTATCTTCTGATTTTTGTCTGTAGGGATAACGTTTCTATTAACAATCTCTTTCAGGACCCTTTCCTCCGTTTTATGAGCTGTGGAAAAGAAGTTCCTGTAAAATATTCTAATAGGGGGTACAGGTGTTGTGTTAGTTGTCTCTTCAAAGGTTGCACGGCGTTTCACCTTCCTTCTTATGATGTCTTCAACGAAACCATTGGAGAAGCCGTTGTTGACTAGGACCTGCCTTACTCTACAGAGTTCTTCATCGACTTGCTTCCATTCTGAGTTGTGACTGAGAGCACGGTCGACATAAGCGTTAACGACACTCCTCTTGTACCTGTCTGGGCAGTCACTGATGGCATTGAGGCACATTCCTATGTTTGTTTCCTTAGTGTAGACTGCAGTGTGGAAACCTCCGCTCCTTTCCATGACTGTTACATCTAGAAAGGGCAGCTTCCCATCCTTCTCCATCTCATAAGTGAAAGGCAACACAGAATTCCGCTCAAATGCCTCCTTCAGCTCCTGCAGATGTCTGGCATCTGGTACCTGTGTAAAAATGTCTTCAACATACCTGCAGTATATGGCAGGTTTCAAGTTCATGTCGACTAAGACCTTTTGTTTGATGGCACCCATGAAGAAGTTCGCAAACAGGACACCTAGGGAAGAACCCATGGCGACCCCATCTACTTGCTTATACATGTGCCCATCCGGGCTCAAGAAGGGTGCCTCTTTAGTACAAGCTTGGAGTAGTTTCCTTAGAATGTTTTCTGGTATGTCAAGAGGAGTACAGGCCGATCACGATACACTCCGTCTTCTATCATCCCGATTGTTTCATCCACAGGTACGTTGGTAAACAGTGATTCTACGTCCAACGAGGCTCTTATCCCTGTGGCCTGTGTTCCCCTCAGTAAGTCAACAAATTCCTTTGGAGACTTCAGGCTGAAGGTGCAAGGGACATAAGGAGTCAGCAAGCCGTTGAGTCGCTTCGCCAGTCTGTACGAGGGTGTGGGTATCTGGCTAATGATTGGCCGAAGTGGGTTTCCAGGCTTATGTGTCTTGACATTTCCATACACATATCCAGGCTTAAGCAACTTATGCTTAAGACTTATGCATAAGCAACAGGGCTCCATTAAGGAACATATAATATCTTCCCACAACCAGACCATCACCAGAGAAGTCTTAACAAAAAACACGGAAATCATCGATAGATACAGTGATAGCAGGCGGCTAGATATCTGCGAGGCACTGCACATTATTAAGAAGTTGACACCAGCAATCAACAGCCAATTAATGCACAACTATATTCTACCCACTTCAAGACTCCGCACCAATATAGAAGCATCAAGAAATATGGGCCAATAGGCCCTTTGCAGTTACTTCCATTCTTCCCTTTAACTTACAAAATATTATACCCATTGTTTCATGTTCTGTGTTTTCACCTAATCCAAAACTGTTGTAATATATCACCTCACCCAAATGCAGGTATAAAATCGACGCTGTTTTAAAACTCTGTTCAGTTATAGTTTGTGTGTATGTGTGTAAACTAAAGTCTTTGAAAATGTAATAAGTTTTACGAAACGCGTTCAAATGTCGCGTCAGACTAGAAATAAAAATGAATTTTGGAGAATTCATTTTCCAGTTACCATCAACAGTGAAAAAGAATATAAGAAACATTGAGAAATTCGTGTTAGAATTATTAATCTTACTTTTCCGGTCATATTTAATAATATATAATATATATATATATATATATATATTACCTATTATAATATACTAAATATTATATATACTATATATATATATATAATGATATATATATATACTATATATATAAATATATATAATATAATATATATATTAGTTATTATTATTACTATTATTTATATATAAACTATAGTATCTATATATATATATATATATATATATATATATATATATATATAAATATACTATATATAGTATATATATACTATATATACGATATATATTATAGATATATTATACGGGGATCGGGGTACGGCGCGGACGCTGCTGGAGGGAGGCTCTGTTGTGGACTGAGCATACCTAGGGGACACTCCTGGCGCCACCGAGCCTAGCCTTCACAAGGTGCTACGTGTGAATATTCCAGGGAGGTGTAGGGATGGACAGGAAGGTCAGCCACCAGAGTGGACCATCTCACAAAAAATGGAATCAAAACAGTGTGAACTTACAGCTGTTGAATATAAGGCAGTGAGGCGCCACGGCGGTCGACGCCCCGGTAGGCCTCCCTTCATACCACAGTTGCAGGTGTGGGGACTGGGGAGGGGGTGCTTGGGGTTGTGGCGGTGTCGCCGCGAGGGTGGGGTTCACCTCCATCGTGCCCCACACAAGTGATATCTATATAAATATGTTTGGAAAAAAAACAGGATAGCAAATCATGTTTAGTGTATAAGTGGAGCTCACATGTGGGTGTACCAGATCTACAAGTGTATGATATGCATATCACCAGTGTGTCTACGTGATATACAAGTAAATATAGTACCCAGTGTTTAAGTTGTCACCACAGACCCCCCCCCACCTCTACCCCCTCAAGGCGAGCGCTGTCCGGTCAACCCCCACCCCCTCCCCGCGATCCGGCCTCACCGCACACTGTACCTCCTGCCATCTCCCACCCCGACCCACCCTGCGGCTGGGCGTCTCCCCACGCGCCACCTAGTCACCGCCCACACAGTTGCCTGTTGCAGAGACTGGTGTCACCCTCCATTGCACCCAGATATGGCACAGGGTCACGCAAGCATTCAGGTTCTTCCCACAAAAGGGCAGGGAGACCCAAGTACCCACAGGAGTGGTGAGTGCGAGGGACAGCTAACTACCCCTGCCGCCACCACCTGTGTCCACCCTCCCTCGCCGCGCCTATGTCACAGCGCGCCCGGGGGACGGAGGGGGACTTCCCCCAACTAACCCAGGAACCCCCTCAGCCAAGAACACGTGTCCTGGGAACAATGGACCCAGAGGCGCACTCCCAGAGGGGGGGACCCAGACCCAGAGAAACGTGTCGGGTTTGTGAGGAAGGTCACAGCCTTAGAAAAGATGGAACCCTACGTCAGCACAAAGGCTGTGAGGTTCAGTGGACGTACCTGTAGAGAGGGGAAGGCCCCCAGGGCCCCCCGGCAACCCCCACACACACACAAAACTTCACGTCAGTCCAGATGACCGTCCCTGGGGGCCATCAAAGCATCCCACCACCAAGAACTCTTCCCCCACATTCCTAAAGCTCTGCGCGCCCATTCACAGCAGGGAAATATACAGACCTCCTAAGGGAAGTGAATGAACGGTCTGA